>CAUYPK010098777.1:0-14448 GCA_963574355.1 Loris lydekkerianus
CCACGGTGACTGGGAAAATGCCAGGAAGGCTATGTTGAATATTGGGATGAAAATGTGTCAAATGGTTTATGAAGCTAGTATATGATGCCCCATGATCATATCAATGTACACAGCTATGATTTAATAAAAAAAAAAAAAAGGTTGTATTAGTTTGTAGACCCACCAGCAGTGTAAAAGTGTTACCTTCTCTCCACATCCCTTCTCTCCAAAACTTAAAACGTATCTGCAGTTTTTAGATTTGTGATCTGAGCCATTCTCATTGGGGTTAGATGCTATCTCAGGGTGGTTTTGTTTTGCATTTCTCTACTAATTAGGGACAATGAGCATTTTTTCATATGTTTGTGAGCCATTTGTCTGTCTTATATTTTGGATAACAATCCTTTATCTGATATGTTTTTTGCAATTATATTCTCTCAGGCTGGCTTATCTTCTCATGCTCTTGACATTGTCTTTCATGGAAGTTTTTAATTGTTAAAAAATCCAACTTGGTGGAGACTAGAGTCACATCTTGACACAACCCTTGTCCTGGTGTGCTGTGCTAGAGTCCTCGAAGAGAATCTGCTGGTCTTGATTCACTGGCAGGGGAAATCAGTGCCCCTGTTAGTGCCCAGATGAGTAACACTCCTTTTTTATTAAAAAAAAAAAAAAACAACAACAACAACAAAAAAAAACAGTTCAGCTTAGTTCTTTTTTTTTTTTCATACATCATGTCTTTTTTGTTGTGCCTAAAGAGCCATTGTCATACCTAAGATCATCAGTACTTTCTCCTATTATCTTCAGGTAGTTTTATAGTTTTGAGCTTCACATTTAGGTCTATAATCTACTGTGAGTTAATTTTTGTGAAAGATATAAGGTATCTGCCTAGACTTTTCTGTTTCTTCTTCTTTTTTTTACATGTGAACATCCAGTTGTTCTCTCATTATTTTCTAAATAGACTGTTTGCTCCATTGTGTTCTCTTTGCATCTTTGTCACAGATCGGTTGACTATTCATGTGAGTCTGTTTCTGAGCTTTGTGTTTTGCCCCACTGATACATGTCTATCCTGTCACCAATATTATACTGTCTTTATTACTGCAGCTTTATAGTGAGTTTTAAAGTCGAAGAATCTCAATGTTCTAACTTTGTTCTTTTTCTTGAATTCTGATTTGACTATACTGGATATTTTGCCTTTCTGTATAAACTTCAGATTCGGGTGGTCAATATATATAAAATAACTTCCTGGGATTGTGATTAAGATTTATTGAATCTAAAGATCAATTTGAGAAGAACTAAATTTTTGAAAATATCATGTCTTCCTACTCATGAACATGGAATAATTCCCATTAATTTAGTTCTTCTTTGATATATTTCATCAGAATTTGATAGTTTAGTTCTAGAAGGAGTGGGAATGGAATATTTAATTGATTTTTAATTGTTGAATCACCTTGAGACAAATTCCATTAGATTATGTTGTATAATTCTTACTACATACCATCAAATTCAGTTTGCTAACATTTTGTTGAGATTTCTTTTTAATTTCAGATTAATATGAGGGTTCAAATGTTTTCGTTTCTGAGGTAAAGTTAACGTTGTAGTTGAGCCCTTCACCCTGGCGACATGCTGAACACCCTCGCAGGTTAGGTGAGATCCCACCCACGACCCTCCTTCAGACCCCTCCCTTCTTCTTAATCTTCCTTCTCCCTCTCTAGACTATACTTGTGCTTTTTCTTGTGTGTGTGTGTCGTGGGTGTAGTTGTTTCTATATTGGTTTCATATTAGTATTGCACACATTGTATATGGTTTTTTTTTTTTTTCCATTCTTGAGATACTTTACTAAGAAGAATGTGTTTCAACTCCATCCAGGTAAACATAAAAGTTGTAAAGTCTCCACCTTTTCTTATGGCTGAATAGTACTCCACGGTATACATGTGCCACATTGTTGAGAATTTTTGCATGTGTGTTCGTAAGAGACATGGATCTGTAGTTTTCCTTTTATTGTGATGTCTTTGTCTTCTTCTAGTATTAAGATATTGCTGACTTAACTGAATGAATTAGAAAGCATTCTCTCTGCATTTAACTTCTAGAAGAGATTGTAGAGAAACTACATAATTCATTCCTTAGTGTTGGTTAGAATGCACCCGTGAACTCATTTGGACCTGGTGATTTTTGTTTTGGAAAGTGGTTAATGATTGATTTAATTTCTTTAATATTGAAGTCCTATTTAGATTGCCTATTTCTTCTTTGAATTGTGACACTTTATGTCTTTTAAGAAAATAATCCATTTTATATAGATTATCAGTTTTCTTTGCATAGAGTTACTTAATGTGTACCCTTACTATGCTTTTAACGTCCATGGAATTTGTACTGATGTTCCCACTTTGAATTCTGATACCAGCACTTTTTATTTCTTTTTTCTTAGATAGCTTAGCTAAGAGCTTATCAATTTTATTGATATTTTTAAAACACCAGCTTTTGCTTTTGTTGATTTACTCTATTGGTTTCCTATTTTCAATTTTACAGATTTCTTCTCTGATTTTTGTATTCTTTCTTCTGCTTGCTTGCTCTTCTTTTTCTAATTTTCAAAGGCGGCAACTTAGATTATGGATGTTAGATTTTTCTGCATTTATAATACGTAATGCCATAAATTTCCCTCTAAGCACTGCTTTAACTGAAACTTACAAATTTTGACAGGCTATATTTTCAATTTCATGTAGTTCAAATTATTTTTCAGTTTCTCTTCATATTTATTCTTTTACCCATCTTCACTTAAAAGTGTGTTGTTTAATTTTCAAGCATTTTAGAATTTTTAGCTATCTTCCTGTTGTTGATTTCTAGTCTAATTCCATTGTGCTTTGAGATCAGACATTATATGATTTCTATTCTTTAAACTTGTGAAGGTGTGTTTCATGGTTTATGATGTAGCCTACGTTGGTGAATATTCCGTGTCTGTTTGAGAAGAATGTATAATCCTATTGTTGAATAAAGAACTCTACTAAATCAAGTCGATTGATTGTGCTATTGAATTTAACCATATCCTTACTAATTTTATGATTTCTAAATTTGTACACTTCTAATAGAGGGGTATTCAAGTCTCCAACTATAATGTGGATTAATCTACATCTCCTTGGAGTTCTGTCAGTTTTTACCACATGTATTTTGTCACTTTGTTGTTAAGCCCACACACATTTAAGAATCTCTCTGTCTTCTTGGAATATTGACCACTTTATTATTATATAATGACCTTCTGTATCTCTGTTCCTATCTACTACTTTGATGTCTGTTCTATCTAAAATTAACATAGTGATTGTTACTTTGTTTTGATTAGTGTTAGCATGATAAATCTTTCTCTAACCCATTACTTTTAATCGATTCATGGCTTTATATTCAATGTGTTTTTCTTATAGACAGCGGATAGTCATGACTTGTTTTTCAAGCAACTCTGAAAATCTTTGTCTTTTAAATGATGTATTTATATCATTAACATTTAAAATTATTATTGATGTACGCTGGTGCCTATAGCTCAAAGGAGTAGGGTGCCAGCCCCATATGCTGGAGGTGGTGGGTTCAAACCCAACCCCAGCAAAAATATGAAAAAAAAAATTATTATTGATGTAGTTGGATTAATATCTGCCATGTCTGTTACTATTTTCTAACATTTTTTCTTCCTATTTTTTTCTTCTGTACTTTATCTGCCTTCTTGGTTATAGTTGAGCATTTCATATTCTTCTATTTACATGGATATTACACTACTTATTTTACTTTTTCAGCCATTTCTCTAGAGTTTCCCTACAGCTATAACCAATTCAAGTATACTTCCAAATAGCAGAACAGATATTAAAATGCTAGAAGTGGACAGAAACAAAAAAGGGGCATTATGTTATAATAAAGTGGTTGATATTCCATGAAGACATAGTAATTCTTAATGCATATGTGCTAAACAACAAAGTGGCAAAATACATGATGTAAAAACTGATAGAACTTTAAGGAGATATAGATTAATCCCCTATTATAGTTGAAGACTTGAACACCTCTCTGTCAGAAGTAGACACATTTAGAAGGCATAAAATAAGTAAGAATATAGTTGAACTCAACAGTATCATCAGTCAACTGGATGTAATGAACATCTCTCACAAGGAGGACAAGTACCTTATAATAACAAAATATTGCAATTCCTCTACGGTCCCTTGGGTCATTTCTATTATTCATTTCACTTATCTGTAAATATATATATATAATATATACATATACATACATATATAAAGTTATATACATCATTGCTAGGATTATTTTAAACAAACTGTTACCTGTTAGGTTAAGAGTAAGAAAGATAAAAATTTTGAATTTTGTCTTCACTTTTTCTCCAGCATTATTCTTCTCTTTATATAGATTCAGGTTTCTGATCTTTATGATTTTTCTTCTATCTGAAAAACAAAATTTTTTTGCAAGGCATGTCTACTGAGGGAAAAAAATCCTCAATTTTTGTTTGCCTGAAAAAGTCTTTATTTCTTTTTCCCTTTTAAAAGATAATTTAATACATTTTACATTTTTTTTTTTTCTCTCAATGCTTTAAATATTTTACTCTATGCTTGTCTTGTTTGCATGGTTTCTAGGGTGGTCCGACATAATTCTTATATTTGCCACACCCCCCACCCCCAGATTCTTTAGATTTTTTTCTTTATCTTTGATTTTCTGTGTTTGACTGTGATATGCCGAGGTGTCAGGTTTGTTTTAGGAAAGTGTTTTATGTTTGTTCGTTTTGACATTTCTGGTGCTTGGTGTTTATTCTCTAAGGTTCCTGGATCTGTGGTTTGGTTTTTGACATTAACTGGGGTATAATTCGCCATCATTATTGCTTCATATCTGTTCCTTTCTATGTTTTCTTCTCCTTCTGCAATTCTCATTGTGCTTACTGCCTTTGTAAATGTCCCATAATTCCTTAATCTTCTCTCTCTGTTGCTGTTTATCTTGTCTTTTTTTCTTTGCTTTTCAATTTTGGAAGTTTCTATTACACCTCACACTAACAGATACTTTTCTCAGCCATGTCCAGTCTCCTCAGGAGCTCATCAAAAGCAATGTTTGTTTCTTCACTATGTTTTTTGGATTTTTTTGAGATAGAGTCTCAATCTGTCACCTTGGGTAGTATACTGTGGTGTCATAATTCACAACAACTTCAAACTCCTGGGTTTGAGCACTCCTTTGCTTCAGCCTCCAAGTAGCTGGAGCTAGGACTACAGGCAGCTGCCACAATGACCAGCTAGTTATTTTTATTTTTATTTTTAGTAGAGACAGAGTCTTGCTCTTGCTCAGGCTGGTCTCAAACTCTAGAGCTCAGGCCATCCACGTGCCTCAGCCTCCCAGAGTGCTAGGATTCCAGGCATGAGCCACTGCATGTGACACTTCACTATGTTTTCTTATCTTTGGTACTCAATTTATATTTTTTTCCCTAGAATTCTCATTGGTTATATTACCCATCTGTCCTTGCTAGTTGTATAGTTTTCCCATTAAATCCTTTAGGAGGCTGCTAATCATAACTTTAACGTCTGACTCTGATCAACACTAGTTCTGATGCTTATTCAGTCTTTTCATTACTGTATTTCTTTTGCCTTTTAGTATGCCTCATTATACTTTAGTAAAATTACTTGAGTAATATTTTTGTTTGTTTGAAAGATAAAAATGGGAAATTGAGTAAAAGGAACTGCATTAAACAGGTCTTTGGTAATGTAGTAGTAAGATATCAGGCTATACTGGGCGTTGGCTGTACTCCTTTGAGCAGATTGGTGGGTTTGTGTCCCTGGACCAGGAATTTCATCAATGTTTCTCAGCACCCTTAAATGGTGCTCCCCAACCTTAGGGGGAACAGAATAACTAGGAGGGGGTGGAGTTGATTATTTCTTTCCCCCCTGGTATGTTGGTCTCTGATAGAACTTCAGCAGATTAGGATCTGATAAAATAGTTTCTCCTGAGCTAAAGTCTTATCAGGAACAGAAGGCTGAATTATTTCACACTAGTTCCTTTCCCTTCATACTGGAGTATTTTGAATTTTTTTTTTTGTACTCTTGGTATCTGGATATTGTCTCATAGGTTTCTGAAAATCTATTCATTTTTCTGTAAAGATGAATACAAATGGTAAACCTAAGAGAACCAGAATGCCTGAACTGATATTAGACGTATTAGAATTTAAAACAAAACAAAACAAAAAAATGTTACTAGAGATAGTTTTTTATTTCTTACAAACTAACCCTACTGTTACCACGTGATCCAGAAATTGTACTCCTTGGTATTTACCCCAAGGCCACTGAGAACTTATGTCTACTCAAAAATATGTGCACTGATATTTACAGCTTTATTTATAATTGCCAATTATGATACTATAAAAAGGAGCTCTAGGTTAAGATTCCAACGTATCTAGATTGACATCAAAACACTAACAGTTACTAGCTGAGCAATTTACCATCTCTGAGTGGCTTACTTATCTATAAAATTGAGGTGATATTAATATCTATTCATATAAGATTATAATGAGGAACAACTGCAACAATGTATATGAAAATAGTTTGTAAATAGATATTGTTAGCAAATATAAGAAAAAGTTACATCTTGAAATCTTTCAATGTCTGTATGTATTTTACCAACTGAGCTAGACAGGGTAGTGGGGGACAGAAACATCCTAGTCCTAAATTGTTTTGAGAACAATGAAATAAAGCACAGCAGAATGCTTTCCCTTGTATCTGATCCATAAATATTGACATGACCTTTCTTGTAACAAACGCTTTCCTGGAATTACAGAACTTCAGATGAAGGAGCAGAGAGATGTGGCTTTATAGCTTTTTCCAAGATTGTGAAGATAGTTATGTGATTTCAAAATGAGATGAAAGAGATTACATGAGCTAGCAAAGAAGGTGGGGGTTGTCATTCAATAAATATTTGTTGATTGATGAATTGATTTTGAAAGCTGCGGAAAGGGTGACCTATATTCTGATGAAAAGGGAGACTGCTTTATTGTTTGCAAAATTTGAAGTAAAATAATTGGAGAGAAATTAAGGCATTAAACCCCTTTGGAAAGTGCCAATGGTGAGTAGGACCCTTGAAGACAAATAATTTTTTTTTTGAGAAAGTATTCTAAACTCTCTGCTTACTTCATCATTTTGTAAAGTCTCATGGTATGGTTCAGCACTCACGTGGTTCTTGTTTCCCTAAATCTTTTGGCCATGTGGTTTGAGTTCTTGATTCTATTAAACACTTGCTTGCAAATGACCAAGTGATTTGCATATGGGGGTGGTAAGTGGAGGGAGGGGACTTGATGGGACCAAAAAAAAAACAAAAAAAAACCTTGTATATCATGATCACAACCATTGATCAATTGTGTTTTTAACACCATTTATGCTCTCAGAGAACATATTCAAACTCATGATATATTTAAGCCCAAAGAACACAACAGCCTGCATCAGGCTGGCACCAAGTGAATGCATTAAAAACACCTGTTATTCTTCATCCTGCACATGGTGCAAAGGAAGGGAGCAAAACTGGAAAGAAATATGCTATTTTCAATTCAGAGGCAAGTTCAATTTGGATCATAATAAGTAGCTATATTTCCCTTCATTACAGAAGCCTTTAATCAAGACAACTTTGTATATAGGAAATAATTTTCTTTTTATATATGTAAGAACCTTAAGCCATTTTCCTTAATTTCTCTGGGCAGAAATTCTGAGAAAAATTTATTACAATTTTATAGGGAGAAAGTGCTTTGAGTCTTGATCACTTTTTTAGACCCCAAATTTTGTATGTTATAAAGGCTTAATAAAAAAGGTTAGAGAAAATAAAAAGAAACAAAAGAAAATCATTCAAGAATGGAACAGATTATAGTATACTCAATAATGTTTTCTTTATTTGGGGGAAACTATGATTTAGCAGTTCACTGAACTCAGAAATTTGTTTAATTAAGATTAGAAGTTTTAACTTGAAATCTGAGTTTACTGGTAGAAAACAGTACAGTGAATAACAGTAATAGCACTTTTACCAAAATTAAAATCTTAACTAAGAATATCAATAATTGTTTTTATAGTTTGTGTTTAGTAAGAAATATGAACTATGATTGGGTTTTTATAATACTGCATATTTCTAAAACACTCTCATTTTAACTGCATAGTATTCCTAAAATAACCAGATACATACCTTACAATGAGTGCTCTATAAAGCTTAAACAGAAAATCTTTTGCTGACTACTGTTTAAATAAGTGATTTAACACTATCACAAATATGTGTAATGCACAAGAAAAATGAATTCTAGTAACAGCTTATAAGTAACAGAACTGTGTGGAAGCCAGGCCTCTATTTTCTAAGCTTTTCATTTCTCTGCCTCAACTTGAAGAAAGGGCATGTTTTTAGGCAGTCAAGATAGTTTAGGAGAAAGAATATTAGTTAAGGAAGGTGCTGAAGAGTTGGTGATATACATGAAAACCTCCAGGTTTCATCTACTTCATGCCAGTGGATTGACTTTCACGTTTTCATTACTCAACTTTTTCATATATTCAGCAGAGACATTTAAAGTTAAATGTGATTTTCAAAAGATATGGATAATGAGCCTTGGCCTCCTTCAGTTCTTTCTTTGGGACTGAGGGAGAGAAACTTTACTTACCTTTAGTCTTCCTTTTAATACAGAAACAGCTGCCTGTTATTTCCCCCTGAAGCCTGAGATTTTTGAGGAATAGAAATGGGAAAGCTGTTGATGGTAATGACCTTGGGTGGAGTGAAGGAGAGGGAGTGATCTGCCCTTTAGCTTCTTCCCTGATGGGTAATCTTGTAGATTTAGTAGGAAGGATGTGGCAGAGATACTCAGGCATTAGGGAGATAACCAGCTGGGAAGATTATGGGTTGCCAATGAAAATTTTTAAAGTAGAAAACAGAAAAATCGTTATAAACATTGGTCAGGTACAGTAGACAATAAGAGAAAGCTTGATGCTAGAAGGCCAGAGCTGGGAGGGACCTCCGAGATTATCTACATGAAGGAGAAAATTGAAGTATCACAATATGACCAAGGCTACTCAGCATGTTAAACCACAGAACTGAGACTACAAATCTTCTAACTAAAACCAGTGGAGCACTCTGAAGATGTGGATAATTTTGTAACCTTGGCCTTTGTAGGATCATCTGTCATATACCCATTCTGATGAACACCTGTCCGTGAATACATTCAGATCATCACTCCTCCTCCACGAGGGCTTTTCTGACTCCCTCCAGGTAGAATTGCATGTTTCTTCCTTTGTATCACTTCTGAAGCTGCTACACTTTACAGGCGTCTACCACAGCAGCCCTATCACTTTGTTCCAGGTTTCCATTCATTTGCCTCTTTATACCAGACTGCATTCTTTGTGGGCAGGAACCACATTTCATTTATCTTTGTGCCTACCTATATGGTAGGTACTTAATAACTATCACATTAATGTTTTAATTCATTTATTCAGTGTTTAAACTGTAAATTACCAATGAACATATATATAAAATATTTCCTGAGATAGAGAGATTAATTCAAGCTCTATTTCATAAGAAAGAACAGCTATTGTTAGTGGCTGCCCATAGTTCTGTAAAGTTGAATAAGAATTACACTTTTGGAGTTCACAGGTGACTTGGTTCTAAAGATTTTTCTGGTGACTTTCTATGAGTAAGGTGTGGTGCCAGAAGCTATGGAGCTGCAAAAACAGGCAGGATAAAATCTGTGCTGTAGTGAAGGTGGGGTTGTAGGGAATGGCACGAGAGCAGCCTGAGGGAAGTGAGTGTCAATAGCAGGGTAATATAATGTCAAAATTGGGCAAGAGAAAATTGAAAAGAAAACACAAAAGTGAATGGAGAAATTAGGAGAATGAGATGATAATTCCTGTCCACAAGGCAGTGCATCTTAGATGGATTTTAGAAAAAGGTATTTGGATTTTAAGAAAAGGTTTTTAGTGTATTTTGTAGGGGAGAAAGCAAGTGTGCGTATTAAGTAATATATCACATTGCTGGGGCAGGATTCAGTAAGACCTGTGGATCTGGCGGCAACCAACTGAAGAAATGTAAAGTTAGAAATGAGAAAAAAAGAGAAAAGACACACAGAATTTTCAAAGGTGGGAACACAGGAGACCAGTGCCCGTTTGTGGGGTTCTGACGGTAGCCTGGAGTGTTAGTTCCACTCACCTTTTATTGAAGGCTATTGTTCATTAGTCCAGAGGGTAAGCTGAGGGAGGGAAAAAGACACCAGCAGTTTCTCTGAGAGAGCATATCAGCTCCTAATGTTTCTATAATCATTATCCTTAAGGGTCTGAGCAACCTTGAGAAATCCATAACCTGAGCCTTGTGTGGAGGCAGCCTCCTGTCTGTGGTCACACACAGAGATTCTTTGGGGGGGAGGGAGTGTTAATCCCACTAGTTCACTGTGGAGTAAAACACACTAGCATCTGTCTCCTCTGAACAATCAGTGGGAGAGAGGAAGTTTCCTCACCACAGAAGGTCTTCCTCTATGGTAAGGTATAGAAGACCTCCTACCCCTATTTCAGGGCTCTAGCTATTCCCTTGATCTCTGCTCCAGCCAAATACAAATCTCCACAATGGGTATTTGCATTGACTGATAACTGGGCAGGAGGTGGCTTAGTTAATGTTTCTCCCTAGGCCTTGCACACAGCTTCCTCTGGGGCCATTATTCCTTCAGAGTGCTCACAGACCAGCTGGGGTGTTAGTAAGCTCTATCCCCAATAGGCCAAGCTTCTAAGAAAGGCCTGAAACTTGCTCAGATAAGAAATTTAGGAGAAGCTAGTTTAAAGGTATACTAGCTGACTTTCCTTTGTTCCGCCTCACTTAGCTTACTTTCCCCCCCTCTTTCTTGGGGTGTTTTCCCTTGCCAAAAACGGGGTCTTCAGTCCCCAATCTGCCTGCACATACTATTCAGGAAGTAAGCAAACATTGAATTTTGATCAAATAAATCTTATGGCCCTTACATATTTATTATTCATAACTAACAATAATAGCTCTTACTATTGAAGACCTACTGTGTGGCAGACAGTACCATGTGTAATCTTGTTTATTTCTTTCAAGAATTTTATGAAGAGGAGGGAGGGGTTTGAGGGGGTTACAGTATACGGCAGGACATAATTACAAGGGGGACTTTACCTAACAACTGCAATCAGTGTAACCTATTCTTTGTACCCTCAATGAATCCCAAACAAAAAAAAAAAAAAGAATTTTATGAAGTACGTTCTGAAGATTGTGTGGAATTTTAGATAAAATCTCTTCAGTTATCTAAGATGTATTAAGTGTTTCATATCAATTACCTAATATAATCTTTACAATAACCCTATGAGGAAGAGGTATGTATATTGTTAGTATCATTCTTCATAGAAAGAAATTGAGGTTTAGAAATTAAGACAGTTGACCACATCATACACATCATAAATGTTGGAAAGGAGATTCAAATCTATGTCTTTTCTTCATTCTGGAACCCATGTTCTTCCCCTTCTGAGTAGGAGGATGTACATAGATTCAAGTGTAAAAAAGCAGTAAAGCATCATAAAATATTTGCTATAAGAAATCTTCCAGTAGAAGGGCAGGATAAATATTGGTAAGCAGAATAAAGAGAAATGCAAGTGAGTGTGTATACATAGATGTGTGGGCATTTGGTGATGGTGTGACCCTGTACAGTCAGGACTCCTGAGAAGAGCTGATCTCAGAGGTAAGTGTGTATGAACTAGGAATTGTACAAGATTTCAAAGAAATTATTATTTAAAATTCCAACAAAAGAACATTAAAGCATATAATAAGTATTTGGCATGTGTTACTCATGAAAACTTCTTTTCCCGAGATAAAAATACATCTCAAAATCAATTTACATCATTACCTAGGCAGGTGGTTACTATAGCACTGATAGGGGGATAAAAAATAGTAAAATTAACTAAAAGCTTTTGTAAAGAAAGAAATGTGTAAAGAATCCAAAGTTTATGAAGTTGGAACTTTGCTCACCAGGCTTAAATTTGAGTGGGCTGTGGGCTCTTGACTCAATTGCTGCAGATAACAGGGACAGCACATGCCCAGAACCATGCAGGAGAGAATGTGGCATCAATCTGGTTTTCTGGCCACCATAGCAACCTACCAGCTGTCATCATGGAACCATCAGGTTAAAAAAAAATCAAATATCTGAAGAAAAACACATTTTTCAAACAGTGGAAAATGCCACCTATTTTATTGATTCTCCATGCCTACAAAATGCTATTTCTCTCACTTTTCTATTCATCAAGGTAAATAAGAGACTGTACTGGTCAGGGCTAGAGCTGTAACAACAAGAAGGTCAACCACACAGCTATCTAGGTCAAAAACCATCAGGGGTACAAACATTATCAGGTTGCTTGCATATTATGGGAAGTGTTTCTGGTCGAGGACCCTTTTCAGGAAGACAATTTAATAAATTGAAAGTCATATACTTTATTTATTTATTTTTATTTCAGGTTAATGTGAGGGTATAAACAACCAGATCAAAACATTTGAGTTTGCTAGGTAGAGTCCCTCTTGTGGTTATTTCCACACTCAAAAGTGTGCCAAACACCCCCAACATCAGGCCCTTTCAGAGGGAGCACCCCACTCTCTCTCCCTTCTTCCCCTCCCTCAACTTGAATTGAAATGAAATGAGTTTTTCTCCTATGTGGGCATGCATTAGATCATCCACTGTCTTCTAGCATAGATTACATTGGATAATTGCTTTTTCATTCTTGTGATACTTTACTAAGAAGAATGTGTTTCAACTCCATCCAGAATAATACAAAAGATGTGAAGTCACCATCTTTTTATGGCTGAATATTATTCCATAGTATGTATATACCACAATTTGTTAATCTATTCCTGAGTTTATGGGTATTTAGGTTATTTCCACATCTTGGCAATTGTAAATTGAGCTACGATAAACAATTTAGTGCACTTGTCCTTATGATAAAATGATTTTTTTTTTCTTCTGGTGGGATTGTGGGGTCAAATGGGAGAGCTAATATGAGTTCCTTGAGGATTCTCCATACTTATTTGCAAAGAGCCTATGTTAGTTGACAGTCCCACCAACAGTGTAAAAGTGCTGCCCTCTTTCCACATTGGCACCAACATGTATAACTCTGGGACATTATGATGTGGGCTATTTTCACTGGGGTTAAGTGATACCCCAGTGTAATTTTGATTTACATTTCTTTGATGATTAGTGATAATGAGCATTTTTTAAAAAATAAAATCATCGTTGTGTACATTAATGTGATCATGAGGCAACATACACTGGTTTTATATACCATTTGACATTTTTTCATCACATTGGTTAAAATAGACTTCCTGGCACTTACTTAGTTATTGTGTTAAGACATTTATTATTTATTTTTTTAGTTCATTTATTTTTATTGTTAAATCATAGCTGTGTACATTAGTGCAATCAAGGGGTACAATGTGCGGGTTTCAATATACAATCTGAAATATTCTCATCACACTGTTCAACGTAGTCTTCATGGCATTTTCTTAGTTACTGTATGCAGGCATTTGTATTCTGCATTTAGTAAGTTTTGCCTGTACCCATTCTAAGATGCACATAGATGTGGTCCCACCCATTACCCTCCCTCCACAAAACCCCCCTGCCTTCCCCTTCCTTGGCCCTTTCCCCATAGTCTTGTGCTATAGTTGGGTTATAGTCTTCCTGTGAAAGCTATAAGTTAGCTTCATAGTAGAGCTGAGTACATTGGATACATTTTCTTTCATTCCTGAGATACTTTGCTAAGAAGAATATGTTCGAGCTCCATCCATGTAAACATGAAAGAGATAAAGTCTCCATCTTTCTTTAAGGCTGCATAATATTCCATGGTATACATGTACCACAATTTGCTAGTCCATTTGTGGGTCAATGGGCACTTGGGCTTCTTCCATGACTTAGCAATTATAAATTGGGCTGCAAGAAACATTCGGGTACAGATGTCTTTGTTATATTGTGAATTTTGGTCTTCTGGGTAAAAACCTAGTAAAGGAATTATAGGATCGAATGGCAGGTCTATTTTTAGGCCTCTAATTATTCTCCAAACATCCTTCCAGAAGGAACGTATTAGTGTGCATTTCCACCAGCAGTGTAGAAGTGTGCCCTTTTCTCCACATCCACGCCAACATCTCTGGTTTTGGAATTTTGTTATGTGGGCTACTCTTACTGGGGTTAGGTGATATCTCAAAGTAGTTTAAGACATTTATATTCTACATTTACTAAGATTCACATGTACCCTTGTAAGATGCACCATAGGTGTAATCCATCAATCACCCTCCCTCTGCCCATCCTCACCTGCCCCTCCCCTCCCTCTCCCCCTTCCCCATATTCTTAGGTTATAACTGGGTTATAGTTTTCATATGAAAGCCATAAATTAGTTTCATAGTAGGGCTGAGTACATTGGATACTTTTTCTTCCATTCTTGAGATACTTTACTAAAAAGAATACGTTCCACC
>CAUYPK010098779.1:0-28078 GCA_963574355.1 Loris lydekkerianus
GAGTCACAGTCTCCATGTCATAGAAGAGGGGACATGAGAAAAGTGAAAGCTCACAAAGTCAGGGACCACTTGCTAATGCAGTCTCATCTGCATTAATTTTCTCTCCCATTGAATTTGTGTCATTCAGTCTTAGCTGAGCCCGTCTCTTTGGCCCAGCTTTACGTAAACCATTTTCCCCCATGAAATCAAGAAGGAGAATAAAAGATTAAATCAAAAGCTGAGCTGCCCTGTAGGGAGTGGTGGCCTTACTGCTCCTGTTTGTTACTTCCATTTGTAAAGAGTGGTGAAGTGAGCATTGTGTCGTAGCTGCTCTCAGCTCCAAGACTTCATAAAGTGCAGCTTTCTGAGTTGCTGTGAGGGGCACAGATTCTCCCCGTGTTTGCTCAGTGTTAGACTTCTGTTGTACCTACTGTGTTCTGGGCAAAGTCACAGGACATTGGTAACTGTGCTGTTACTTTCTGATTTCCCCTCTTTCCTCTCTAGTCTGTGTAGGAAACTCTAGATGATTGGGCTGTCACCTCTCCCAATCTCAGTCCAGCTGCAGCTGTGACTTCACCAAGGAGACTTTTAGGAGTGGATGTTTTCTCTGAAGGTTCCTGTAATGCTGACTAGGGATCCCAAGCCTGAGGCTTTATCTCATCATTTTGGATCCTTTTCTGATCCTTGGGCCTATGCAATCAGAACTATAATATCTTGATTCCACTGATAATTCATCAAGTTATTAAACCTTAAAGTTCAAATAAAATCATGTATATGAAAGAACATTTAATTAAGCAAGTAATCTGAGTGAGAGTGTACAGACAAGTGTCTTTTTTTTGAAACAGGACCCTTCCTGGGCAGTCTGAGAAATCCCAATGTGCTCCCTTGGGATGGCAACCCTATTTGCCAACCACTGTCCAAGGCTTTCTAATATGTGAGTCTCCTGTACCTACTCTGATGCTGTCACGGGAGAGCATTTCCAGATGCAGAAACTGAAGGGCATCAGCAGTCAGTGGCCTATATGGGAGAAGTTGCTCGAATCACGGGGCCGTCCCCTCCTGGCTGGCCAGAGCCAGGGTCCCTAGTCCTGGTCACTTCAGGCATCTCATGGTCAGTATTCTCCTCACTCTCAACTCCTTATCTGAAAATACAGTGAACAAAAGCCTTTTAAAATGGTTTTTTTTTTTTTGGCCAGGGCTGGGTTTGAACCCACCACCTCCGGCATATGGGCCAGTGCCCTACCCCTTTGAACCACAGGCACTGCCCCTTTAAAAATTTTTTTTTTTTTTAAAGAAGTATTTTCTGATTCTTTATATTCATTTACCATATTCTCTTGTCAGAGGAAGTGATGGAGATCATTTACTAACCTCCGAGTGAGGGTCCTAATGCTGGCTGTGAGGCCTGGTTCATTTAGGTGGTTTCTGGGTGCACAGGCTCTCTGTGGCACAGAGGTAGGTGGATGAGTCCCTTGGCTGGTGGCCTCGTGTGCGGGGACTGGTGGACCCGGCACTAGCACTGCAGGAGGCTGCTGGTCTTCCCTGGGCTACACAGTCTGAATCAGTAGCACAGAAACAAAGGCACCAGGGGGATTCTGTGTGGATCCTTCTTACTCTGCACCTGATTATAGTAGACGATAAAATTCTTTTCTTTCTGGGTGATGTGAAGGTTAATTTTATGTGTCAATTTATCTGGAATGCTGGTAAAGCGTTATTTTAGGCGTGACTGTGAGGGAGATTCCCAAGGATACTGGCCTGGGAGTCTGAGTGGAGTAAGTGGGAAGATCCGTCCTGAGTGTGGCTGTGCAGCCAACTGGGTGCCTGGCCAGAACAGAGGACAACTCTCTCTCGGTGTGGAATACACTGTTCTTCTTCTGCTCTTAGACACCTGAACTCCAGGCTCTCTGGACTCTGAATCCCAGGATCTATGCCGGCAGCACCCTGGGTTCTCAGTTTGCAGGCATCTGTCTAGGGACTTGGTCTACATAATAATATGATCCAGTCCCCCTAATAAATCCCCTCCCCTGTATCTGACTGTTTGTTCTGTCTCTTTGGGCTTCTTGATGTTAGGAAGGATTTTCTTCTTTCTTTATGTGATAGCTCATTTTCTTAAAAAGATATGAAAGCGTGCATTTAAAAACTTACTTTGTCTTTGAATCTTTTCTGTAAAAGATAGAGACCAGGTCTCAGAAGCTTTGGGATGCTCTGGGTTCTTGAATACATGAATTCTGTCAGTGCAGCCTGGAAGACATAAATGTATCTGGTAAAAGCTCTTCCATGTCTTGGCTTTTCTGAAACTATGGAGAACTTTTTCCCAAAATGTGTAAATCTGACCTGGACTCTAGATAAAGGAGCATTGTTCTAGCCCTTTTGTTTGTATTAGGAACATAGCAGATCCATTAGGTCTCCATTAAATCCACTCCCATAACCTGTTCTTTATATAAAAAAGGAAAAGACAACGGTAGAGTTAGTGGGACAAGTTACACTTGCTGTAGTGGATTCTCTGCTGCAATTCGGATTTATTGTCTTCTTCCATTCATTCCTGATTCTCTTCCCCTCTGGCTAACTCTTCCACTAGACTAGATTTCTTTCCCAGGAAGGTAACATTCTGGAGCCCTTCATCCGTGAGGTATCTAAGCCCCTGTCTATTCTGTACTAGTCAGGCTGTGGTTGCTATGTTTATAGCAATCACTGGCATAAAAATGCTGAAAATCATCCAGGGAATTCTGAGTTGTAGATTTATTTTCCTACTCCCACCAGGTAGTAACAACCCTGTAGCTTCATAATAGTCAGGATCAATTTTCCCTGCCAGTTTAGTAACTTCTTTCTTGGTCTTGACCGGCATAAGGATGCCCCAATTACCAGGCAGTGCATGTAACTTTAGGTTTGGTAAAAACCTTTCTGTTTCCTTACCCTACAACATATGAACTTTTTACCAGACAAGAATGTTCCTTACTTTTTTTCTCAGAGAAAAACAGGACGTCTGGTTCAGCCAGTCGTGAGAACAGAATGCAAAAGAGTGGGTCATTGAAGTGGGAGTGATGGGAGAGAGTCCTACGTCCACCCCTCGGTGCCCAGCTTGGCGCCTTTGTTATTTTTAACAAGGACACAGTCTTATGTTGAAGAATAGCTTTTCACTTTCTCAGAGTGCATACCTACCTAACCTGGTGCTGTAGCTGAGTCCTGAAGTGGTCACTCCAAAGTTCTATCTGGCCAGTAGTTTGTGGTTAATGCTTTATGTTTTAGGGTCAGTGCATCCAATAAATATGCGCCCATTGTCACACACCCCTGCTATTAAGTAGGTCTGTGGGTACAAAGGATGTGAGATCCTCTGATGATTGTCATAATTAACTAGATATCCTAAGTTCTCAATTCATGTGGCTGCATGTTACCCTATCAGGGGAACACAAACTCATACCCAGAATATATATTAATAATGAAAATAATTTCTAGCATCTCTAGGGTGGAAGTGTTCTAGTGTTACTAACTTGCTAACAAGTGGGTGGTTGGTATCCCTGTGGGATAATTCCATGTTGAAGGCTCAAGGACTACTGTGGACGGGATGGATAATTAACAGAAGTAACTAGACTGGTCTTGGGGAGAGAAAACTCATGATCCTGGGCTTATAGAGAACCTTAATGATGTCCCCACCTTAATGAAGGGTGTATTCTTCAAGCATTGACATGGACAAGGACAGACACCCTCTGGCTGGCTAAAATCCTCTGGGTACAGAGGTCGTTTATGTTTCCATTTGGTCATTTAGCATTTCCTCCGTAGTGGTGCTCTCTTGTGGGTGTTAACATCAGAAATGACGGCCAGCAGTTTGTTCCTGCACTCACTGCTCCATTATTCGTGGTCACTCTCAATGTGACTTATTCTCCTCCTGCCCCATCTGCTCAGGGTTCTGACCTTATGAAGCAGCAGGATGCTGGGCACTTTTCAAAAAGATTCACTGTTTTAGCCTCTAGTCCTACTCCTTAACTTGGGCTCTAGCCAGATGAACAAGTAACTCCCTTTTAGGGAGGAACCAGCTTTTTAATCACTCTCCTTTATGAACTTTTACATTTTACCTCAGATTTTGGGTATTTGATCTTTTAAGTTAATCTTTTTAGAATATCAAAATATGCATTTTTAAATACAGAATTTGATGGCTATACCTTCAATTTTGTACTTTCTATATCTTTGTAAAAGTCTACAAAGGAGCTCAAAGGCAAGAATTTTACTCTGTTCTTCCTTTGTTCTGTAGTGTTCTCTCTTTTTTGATCCCCAGCCTCGAGTTTTGAACTAGTTTTAACAAAATAAGGGCTTCACCCTGAGAAACAAAATATAATAAAGGCTATTTGAAAGCACCATCCTCCTGGACATGATCTTTAAATTTGGTAATGTTTGACATTACATTCTAAAAGGCCCCTCATATTTCATTTTTGCTCACAGCAAAGTTAGAATCATTGTCCCATGGCCCTTGTAAAACCCCCAGAAAGGTCAGGTCCAGGTGCAGGTGCCTGGGGGGCACTGTGGGCTGCTTCACAGAAGAGCAGGGTAGAGTCATGGACCTGGGACTCCTGGAGAGCAGAGAGAAGTGCTGATCTCCTTTGTTAAGCCTGGCTGTGGATCCTGTCCTGATCATTTGTATCAGGGAGATGAGGCCTCCCTCAGGGTTCCACCTAAACCACTGGAGGAAATTGGAAGCACTGTCTGTGTCACTGAAGTTCAGTGTGAAGCTGTCACCTTTCTTGACTTTCAGAGGAGGACTCTATCCCACTGGAGGTTGCCCATTTGACCCTGCTCCCAAGGAATAAAAGATTTCCATACATAAACTGTTTAGTTTTGTTTTAGGATTTTCCTTATCTGTATTACATTCCTTAGAGACCCCAGTTTGTCCCTGGGATCCTGTTAGGTTTCAGGGCCAGGGCTGCCCCCACTTTCCCTTGTTGCTTGTGCCTTTCCTCCCCTCTTCTCTCCTCCCCACCCCCTCCCCACCCCAGGTCAGTTGCACACACAAGAGCATCAGGGAAGTGCTCAGGGCACTTTCCAGTCTTTCTTCTTCCTGGAGCCTCTGCTGCTTCAGTTTGGAGGCCTGGAACTGACCATGTTCAATGGGCCTAGTTCACTGTCTTGGATACTTCTGGCACTTTTGGTTTGGAAGCCCCAGGAAATCTTCATTCCATTTTCACACCAATCAAAATGTCACTGTCACATTAAACACACACTTCAATGTCCTTCCTTCCTCTGCTCCATTTACCTTGTTCTGGTTTCCTGTAGTGCCTTTGTCAACGGAAGCACTGCCCCCTTGTGGTCTGAACTTTTTATTAGTATTTTTTTCATTTTCTTCTTAATGGAAAGTAAATCATTATGTTGGTTTAAAGCAGTGGTTCTCAACTTACCTAATGCCGTGAACCTCTCTAATACAGTCCAAAGGGGTCACAACCCACAGGTTGAGAATTGCTGATTTAAAGGAAGGTAGAACATAGAAGGAGGTAAAAAGCAATCAAAAAAGAAAGCAAACAAGCATTCTCAATTTTCCGTGGTGATTGTCTGTATATCCTAACACCTGACACTCCCTCTTTCCCTCTCCTCAGCTTTTTAAAAAATTTAATTTATTTAATTAATTAATTTATTTTAATTTTTATTAAATCATAGCTGTGTACATTGATATGATCATGGGGCGTCATACACTAGCTTCATAAACTGTTTGACACATTTTCATCACACTGGTTGACATAGCCTTCCTGGTGTTTTTTTAGTTATTGTGCTAAGACATTTACATTCTACATTTATTAAGTTTCACATATACCCTTGTAAGATGCACAACAGGTGTAATCTCACCTATCCCCTCTACCCACCTCCCCCCTTAATTGCATTGAATTTGTTTATAACTTTGGGCAGTATGGACATTTTAACAATGTTGATTCTTACAATCGATGAGCCTGGGATGTTTTTCCATTTGTTTGTGTCATGTGTAACTTCAGTCATCAGTATTTTGTAGTTCTCCTTGTAGCGATCTTTTACCTCCTTGGCTAAGTATCTTCCTAGGTGTTTATTTTCTTTGCAGCTATTGTGAATTGTGTTGAGTTCTTGATATGAATTTTTATCATATCAAGATATGATTTTAAAAAAGCTTGACTTTTGTTAATGTATAAAAATGTCTACTAATTTGTGCACATTAATATAACCTGAGACTTTATTGAATTTACTTATCAAGTCAAGGAGTCTTAGAATTTGTTTGCATAGAGGTGTATGTAGTAGTTTTGGATGATCTTTTTTATTTTTTGGCATCAGTAGTCTCCTTTTTTCACTTTCTACATAGGCTCATTTGAATCCACTCTCTTCTATTGTTTAATCAAGCAAGTGTTTTGTTGATTTTTGTTGATTTTTGGTTTTTGGTTGTTTATGGTTTCAAATTACAAACATTTTATTTCATTGATCTTTTATTTATTTATTTTTTTGTTTCAATTTTGTTGTTCTCCTCTGATCTTTGTTATTTCTTGTCTTCTGCTAGCTTTAGTTTTGGTTCTTGTTTTTCAGATTCTCTGAAGTATAACATTAGATTGTTAATTTGTGATCTTTTTGTCTTTTTGATGTAGGTGTTTAGTGCTATAAATATCCAAGAGATTTTTGGTAGTTTGTTTTGTCATTGTCATTCACTTCAAAAAATTTCTTGATTTCTGTCTTGATTTTGTCATTAACCCCAAGATTGTTAAATAGCAGGTTATTTAATTACATATTTGTACAGTTTTGAGAGCTCCTTTTGGAATTGATTTCCAACTATGGTAGGAGAAGACACATGATATGGTTTTGATTTTTTCTTTTTTTAGTATTACCATTTATTGATGACAAACACTAAGTTTTTCTTATATTCCATGAGGACAAAAATTCCTGCATAGACAGTGAATGGAAGCAGTACTTAACTTGCAAAGCTACCAAGCTTTTCTTCTGGACCATACACAGAATCTTAATGCACACATTTCTGTGTACAATAACACAAATAAAAAGCAGCACAGCTGTATATGGAAACAGAGATCATTCCTTTCAGCCCTACATGGAGATGTAATTAACAGTATTAACACACAAGGAAAATCAATCTGTAGGTATATATGACTACATGGAGATCATATCCTGTAGTGTAGTGAAAGTTATGTCCTTAAGAGCCATAGGTATAGACACAAGTTTTGTAATCTTTAAAACAAAGGTTCAAGTTTATTTCTTTAAGCCCTGCTGTATTAACAAAAATAAAAGAGAATAAGAATCAAGTATCCAGGTGCAATGGCTTATGCCTGTAATCCTAGCACTCTGGGAGGCTGAGGTGGGTGGATTACCTGAGCTCATGGGTTAGAGACCAGCCTGAGAAAGAGCGAAACCCTGTCTTTAAAAATAGCTGGGCATGGTGGTGGTGGGGGGGGGACCTGTCATCCTAGCTACTTGGGAGGCTAAGGCAAAAGAGTTGCTTGAGCCCAAAAGTTTGAAGTTGCTATGAGCTATGATGCCATGGCACTCTACCAAGGGTGACAAAGTAAGACTCTCTCTCTAAAAAAAAAAAAAAAAAAATCAAATATCAAATGATCGCCTAAAGTTTAAATTTCCTAAAATTGTCCAATGTATACAACAGTGGGAGACTTCATCAAGGTTTCTGAGAAGTCCAATGTATACAACAGTGGGAGACTTCATCAAGGTTTCTGAGAAGTCCAGGACTCTTTAAGCTAAACCAGAAGACACACAATTTGTATCATTGTAATGGTCCAGGGTTAGTCCAGTAAAGTAAAAATGCATCAGCACATACACATAGTTATGATCTTTGCCATTTAGATAATAAGTAAAATCAGACTCAGACAAGTTTCCACACTGTGCTAATAACTAGATACAATTGAGACTCAAGTCTCAAATGAGAATTCTATATAGAATCATATTAATCAAAACAAAATAAGGAAACTAAGAGAAAGCAACGGTTATGGTGTTGGTACTATGGGAGGTGGTGGGGCCATGGCATGCCAGAAAAGTTAGATTAAGAAGCATTTGATTTTCTCTGGTGCTTTTAGCTCTGAGGGGGTCTAAGGCCTCTCTCGAGTCCTGGCTATTCAAGATTTGTCCCAAAGTGTGTGAGTGAGCCAGTTTGAGAAGGGGTTATGTTTTTGCTTTTCTGTTTCTTCTTTCACATGACAAAATAAAATAATGACCAAGCTCTGGGGTGCCCAGGGCATGGATCTGCTGGTTTCCTGGTGGAGTAGCTGCTTCTGTGTGGGAACCACTTGTTCACCAAGTGGCCATCACAATAAGCCCAGCACAGTCCATCCCACCTTAGGTTTCCACCTTCACCGCACTGCCACCCTCATTCTTTGCCCACTGTGTCTCTCGGCCCACTGGAGGTATCAGAAATCCAAATTTTCAAAGCAGTTTCAGTATTTTCAGTATACGTGTTGGGATCTTACAATGGTTCCTGGCCAGAAACATTTCAGCAGCTCCCACACATAGACACTGGTCCGTTTCCTGTTGTTGCCATCTCTGTACTTTGTTGGTCCAATTCAGGCAACAACTTTAAAATGTTCAGAAACAGCCATGTTGTGGAAGGACTCCACATCCTTGCTGATGCCATGGAGAATCAGAGGTGACTGAGAGGAGCAATTGATAAGAGATACAAATTTGTTCTTGTTTGGGGGGAAGTCTTTGTATTCAACCTGGAATCCCTGGATTCTGGAAAGATAGTTCAGTTGCTCAGAGGGTGTTGTCAGAGGTCCACAGAGTACATGGCCTAAAGAGATGTTATTCTTTAAAATGGTCGTGGTTGTGGGCGAGGTGCCCCCATACAACAACTCCTGGGCTAGCATGGCAGTTACCATGGCCTTGGCAAGGTTTGGTGCCACCCTGGTGAAATCGTTGGCGTGAGGTACTTGATTGACTCCCACAGCCTGGGTGACCTCACAGGCACCACAGGAAGAATTCCAGCTGCTGATGGCTGAGGTAAGACATGCTAAACTCATTCTTTTAATTAATAGTTTCATTTTTATCTCCTGAGCTAGGTTTAAAAAAGGGTTACTTTTCTTCCATGCCCTGATTTCTTTATTGGTATCTTCTCCTCTGACTTAAGTCCTGATTGGTGGGCTGTGCCTGTTGGACTTTGAAACCAAGAATCTCCACTATGTTCTTGGCTGCATTGGGTTTGGATACCTTCTTACTGGGGCCTGATCCTTCTCCAGCCTGGTTTCCAACCTTCAGCTGTATCATAGACTCCCTGTGGCTGGAGGCCTTGCCCTGTGAGGACCGTGTTGTGTGGCTCCTCCTTTTTTGCCTGCTGGATCTGGCCAGTCTGTTAATCATATTTATCCCCTGGCTGTATTCTGGGCCTGTCTGTGGCTTGGGCTTGGTTATTTTTATTTTATTTTATATTATTTTTATTCTGGGCTTCACTCTGGACTGCTGGCAGGGGCAACAACTTCTTCAGTTCCTTAAGAACAGCTATTGTTGTGTTTCTCTGTGAAATCTTCTTGCTGTTCCCTTCACCTTCCCCTATGGTCACAAAGTTCTTCATGAAGGGGGCACTCTCCAGGGCCACGTCAAAATTTATAGGCAAGTTCAGATTTGTTGAGATTTTCTTCTTCTGATTCTCTCCTCTTCACCTCCAGCCTCTTAGGTAGGGGCTCATTTTGTTTTAAAGAATGCCCAGTGCTTTAGCAGCAGCCTCTCAGGTGGGGACTTATCCTGTTCATTCTGCTGAGTGCTTTAGCAGCATCATTGTATTTTGCAGCCTGTCTTGTCTTTCCTTTCCCTTTAAATTGCTGTCCTCCCATAGAAAGTTCAACTTGATAAACTAATGGTGGAACTGGAAATACGTATAAGTACCTTGGGGGATAAGCACCTCCTCTCATGTTGTAGTTACAGGTGGACTGCATCCAAGAGTAAGACTCAACAGGTTTATACATTGTTTTTTTCCAAGTTTCATGCACAGTGGATTTAGCTCTCTGGTAGGGGTTACGCTTTGTTAAAAAAAGGGCGTTTCAGGACCAATGGTGTGTTTGTTCAGTTGTGAGAGGTTATATGCTTAAGAAACTCCTGGGTGCTGCTCTGAGCTCATCCCCCAGCTAGTTATGATTATTTTTTTTGAGACAGACTTTCACTTTGTCACCCCTTTAGGGTGCTATGATGTCATAGCTCACAGCAACCTCAAACTCTTGGGCTTAAGTGATTCTCTTGCCTCAGCCTCTCAAGTAGCTGGGACTACAGGCACCTACCACAATGCCTGGCTATTTTTTGGTTGTAGTTGTCATTGTTGTTTGGCAGGCAGGGTTCAAACCCACCAGCTCCAGTGGATGTGGCTGGTACCCTAGCTGCTGAGCTATAGGCACCAAGCCCCAATTATGATTTTTGAAAAACTTTGCTGAGACTTGTTTTGTGGCCTAACATGGATCTCTTGAAAAATGTTCCATATGCTAATGAGAAGAATGTATATTCTGCAGTTTGGGGGTAGATTGTTCTGTAAATATCTCTTAAGTCCATTTGTTCTGGAGTCCCACCTAAATGCAGTGTTTCTTTGTTTATTTTTTTCCCTCAATCTTCTGTCCAGTTCTGCCAGTAGATAGTTGAAGTTCTCCAACTATTATTATGTTGCCTTTTATTTCATTTCTTAAGTCTGATAGTATTTGTTTTTTGAATCTGGGAATTCCTATGTTATGGTGCATGTATAGTTAGGATTGTTATAACTTATTGTTGAATTGATCCTTTTAGCTTTACATAATAATCATCTTTGTCTTTTTTTTCCATTGTTGATTTAAAGTCTGTTTTATCTAAGAATAGCTACTCCTATTTGCTTTTGGTTTCTGATTGCATGGAATATTTTCTCCCACCCCTTTTCCTTGAGTCTGTGCAACTCTTTCTGAGTTAAATGGATTTTGTGAAGACAGCAGATATTTAGATTGTGTTGTTTTTTTCTCTGTTCCATCAATGTCTTTAAATAAATTTTTTTAATATATTTTTTATTAAATCATGAACACTTAGATCATGTATACATTAATACATTTATGGGGTACAATGTGCTGATTTCATATAGAATTAGGAATGTTTACATAACACTGGTTAATATATACCTCATCTCATGTACTTAATTATTGTGTTAAGACATTTATACTCTATACTAATAGTTCCAACATGTACCCTTGCATTATGCACCATAGGTGTGATCCCACCATTCACCCTCCCTCGATCTGACTTCTTCCCTCCCCTCCCAACCCCTTTCCTCCTTCCTTCATCTTGGGCCATAGTTGTGATCTATTCTTCGTATGAAAGTGTGAGTGATTGTAATTTGGTTTCATAATAGTAATGAGTACATTGGATATTTTTTCTTCCATTCTTGAGATACTTTACTAAGTAGGATATGTTCCAGCTCCATCCATGTAAACGTAAAAGAGATAATCATTATGTCTTTTATTGGAGGCATTTACATTCTTTGTTAATATTGATAGGTAAGACACTGTTCCAGTCATTATGTTAATTGTTACGCAGTTGCTATGTATTCACCTTTGTGTTATTGGTTCATAAGAACTATGGTTTTTATTTTCATTATGTTTTTGCACTGGTGAGTATCAACATATTTTCTACATTTAGAACACTTTTGAGCATTTCTTGTAGGACAAGCCTAATGGTAACCAATTTTCTTATAATTTGCTTATCTGGGAAAGATTTTATTTTTCCTACTTAGTTTTTGCAGGATACAAAAGTCTTGGCTGACTTTTATTCTATTTAAGAATGCTAAAGATGGAACCCCAATCTATTTTGGCTTGCATTGTTTCTGTGGAGAAGTCTGCTGTTAGTCTGATGGGTTTTCCTTTGTAAGTTACTTGATGTTTTCATGCCTAGGATTGTAGGTTTTTCTTTTTCATTTTGACTTTGGCCATACTGATTACTATGTGTCTTATTTGCTGTAAATATTACAGAAGTTCAGTGAGCTTCTTATATCTGGATAGCTAAATCTCTAGCAAGACCAGGGAAATTTTCCATCATTATTCCCTCAAATAGGTTTTCCACGCTTTTTGCTTTTTTTCTATTTCTCTCTGAGGGATACCTGTGATTCTTATGTTTGCATGTTTTATATAATCCTATGTTTCTCAGAAGCTGTCCTCATTTCTATTCATTTTGTTTTTAATTTTTTTTTTTTGCAGTTTTTGGCTGGTGCCAGGTTTGAACTCACCACCTCTGGTACTCCTTTGAGCCACAGGTACCACCCTTGTTTTTAATTTTTGACTGACTAGGTTAATTCAAAAAAATTGTCTTCACACTCTGAAAGTCTTTCTTCTTCCTAATCTGGGCTACCATTCAAACTTTCAGTTGTATTTTGAAATTCCCCATGTAACTTTCATTTCCAGAAGGTCTGCTATTTTTTAAAACAATTAATTTTTTTATGAATTTTTATTCATGTCTTGAATAATAATAATAATAATAATAATTATTATTATTATAATTATTATTATTAGTGCATTAAGTCAGGTAACCCCAAGTTCAGTTCCCAGATGCCTAGATGGCATGATTGAGTCCTAAGGGATGAGACTGCCAGACCAAGACAAAGCTACCAAACTTGCTCTCAAGCCTCCTTAAGTTCAGGGGCAGGCTGTGATAGAGAGGTGGAATACTCAGCCATTAAAAAAGTGGATGCACTATGACACTACTACAGGAGGGGTGTGCCTCTCTTGACACGATTAACAGAGGTGGACAGCTGCTGCATGTACAAGCTGCTCATACCTTCTCTCTGGTCAAGGACAGCAGTGTCTGTCCTTCAAAGTGCCCAAATTCTTAGCCCACCATAGATTTTCCACCCCAGCTGGAGCAGGGATAATCAAGGCAACCCAACCTGCTGCATGTTAGGCTACCAGATTGGGTGTTGACTATGGCTGAAACACTCTGGCAGGAGAGGTGTAGTTGTGCCAGTGACTTATCTCCAGGGAGCATCAGTTCCTCACAGAATAGAAAGACAAATTGAAGTTTGGGGAATTGACTACTAGCCCTGCCAGCCCTCAGAGGAGATGTTGGATATGTCCATGGGAAACATAAAAGTGCTCACTGCTTCTTTTTAGTGGGAAGGAAACGAGCTCTGAGCTCCAAGCTCCATGGAAGCTGAGGTCTGATAGGTGCTCTGTCAGAGATAGGGAAGCCACTGCCAGGCGCCCTGGCTTAATCATCCCCTGTGGAATATTCACCAGTTCTGAGCAGAAATAGCCTCTCAGCAGCAGCTGCCTCTGTGGTAGTGGGCAGGGAAGGAGGAGGGGAGGAGAAGACCCCAAATGGAGGGAAGCATATTCACTGTGAGTGGCGCAGACAACTTTTGGTCATGATCCACGGGCTCTCTGGTGCAGGAACATGTGTGGGTTCCACCTTCTTCTATGCTCAAAAGCATTTGCATTGCTTCCCAGTGTTCTGGGGCAGCCAACCCATAAGTCAAAACTCTGGGAACATTATGACTCTCCTGTGTCCCCCTGTTCCTTTGTGGTTGTCATAGTCCAAATGGGTGCTGGAAAATTTTTGTGTGGAGTCCAGGGGCAGGGAGACTGAGGAACTGTGACTTTTAAGACAGGATAGAGGCATTTAGTGGATACACAAGCAGTCTGTGCCCACCACCTTGGTTTCAGTCCGTATTCGGGGGGAAGCAACCATGTGTAGGCCTGCAGCCTGGTGCCCTGCTCCCAAGAAGCTCTCAGTTTACCAAGGGCAGCAGTGCCTAAATTTGTCATGGCAGAAGGGCTCTCCAACAGATTGGGAGCTGGCAGACTGCCACAGGTGTGAGGGGAGGAGAAGTAACCATTCCTATGTACCCTTTACACTAGGCTCCAAATCTCCTGGGCATCAGTCTTCGCCAAAATTTTGTTCCTTCTTATCCTGCTCTGCCATTTCTTCCTGTGAGATCTCCAGTAAGGGTGAGTTCTGGCTCCTTTCCCCCAGTATTTTACCTGGGCTATGCTTTCTTATCTGAAACTTCTTCCTCCATTTGGGACACTCTGGTAATTAATGTCTCTAGTCAGCCATCTTGCTCCCCCCTATCAAATACTGTTAGGAGAAAGAATAAAGGTTTTTTTAATTTTAATTTTATGTTTGAAATTGTACATTTAAGGCAAAATCAAGTTTGGAGGCTCAGAGAATAAAAAATAACAAATACAATATATAACTTTATATTTTTATGTTGATCTCCTTACTTTTCATTCTGGCATATAAACTTGCATTTGCAAAATCATTATTTGAATATAAATTCCATATTTCAGTGGGTTTAAATCATTGTAGAGTCTTCAAGTTTAACACAAGAAATCAGAAATAAGTATAGAGGCTTACCTTTCATAAACAGCCTGCTCTTGCATTTAATTTACATAATAACAAGTCCCCTTTAAATTTTTAGTAGTTATCTAGTTTTGGTCTTCGTATACTCTCTCCTGTAGTCTCTCTACTATATAACAGGTGATTTTAAAGACTTTATACTTGGGAAGTTGGAATAATCTTTTAAGCAAATCCACTCATTATTTCTTTTTCTCTTCCTTGGTTTGCTTGTAAATAATTGACAATAACTTACTTAAAAAATTTTTTTATTAGAAAAGGAAGAGATAAGAACAATAGATTGCCTTGGATCCCAGTATTGTCTAAAATATTTAGTCTAAATATTTTGTTTCTGTACAGCAAAATCAGAGAGCCCCAAAGTGAGTTTGATACATTTTGAAATACTGTTGAATAATTGTTTCAGTAACCATCATATAATTTAGTCTAAGTATACATGCAATAATTTTTAGGACTAAATTATCATCATAAGGACAAAAATCTCTGGAAAGCAGTGAGTTAAAATGTCAGGATATTAAGTAGAGTTATTAAAGAGTGACATTTTTTATTATTATGGACTCTTTCATGTATGGATAAAATTAGTGTTGAAAACACATCGGACAAGAATAAATATTGGCTTATATTTAGACTATATATGAATAAATATACATATATTTATAAAAATATGTGTGTGTGTATATATATAAATTAAAGTATTTTTTCATTGGTGTTATAATAATCCATTTCACTATATTAATGTGGGGAAGCATAAATTTAAATACTTTAGCCACAAGGATTTTTTTCAGTTTATTGGATTTGCTCTGTTCATAAGACTTTAAAATCTTTGTGTTATTACTTAAGTAGTAATAACAGTAGTAAAATTAAATGTTGACGGCCATAACATTTTATTTAGCAATAAACCTGTGAAAAACTCAACTTCTCAAAGATGGTGGGATAAATGATCTTTCTTTCTACTCCTTTCACCTCTGTTTTTTCTGAAATAATTCAGCTCCAAACTGTCAACAAACATGAGACATTTCTAGCTAAAGACCTTTCTTTCTCTGAGGCCCTGGAAAGAACGGCTTAGAGCGAAAAATACCATAACTGCAGTTGTAAGTGCATTCCACCAAGAATAAATAAAAATTGCAGGGCCTGACAGTGAAGAATAGAGAGAGGAATTCAAGTGACTAAGCCTCAAATGAAGGATTATCTTCGTTTGTGAACAATCTATTCCAGGAAGAAATTGATCTAAGAGTCTCCATCTAAAGGCAACTGGGAAATTTTTTGAGCTATAGGGAAACTATAGCTGAGACCACTAATCCTAACTGGGCAATGGCATGCTAACAGGTCTTTAGGCCTCAGCAATGGACATCTGCCTTGGCTTTTTTCTACACAGTTATTAGGCCCTCAATGGATTTATTGAGAGAGCAGCTATCCTAAATTGATGACATCCACACTGTCATTGAAATAAATTGGAACTATGTTTTAGAGTTCTATTAACTTTGCCATTTGACTACTTACTTTGTAAAAGTGGAGAAATAAAGAAAATTGAGGACTTTGAATGTATTGTTTGTTAACTGAATGCCAGTTGGATTAAAATCTCACGAACAGCAGTGGAGGTAGCAGAAACAAATGGCAAATTGAACACTGCTGCCTATTTAACTGTCAAACAGAATTAAGCGAATTGCTGAATACTTCACTTAACACAGGACTGTGTTATGTAGCATAATCTACACTGAAAATTAGAGCACAATTTTTGTCTTAATTTGTAGAAAAAAATATATGTGACTTGAGTATCAAGCAAATTGCTACCACAAGTGGCATGTTACCCAGTTAAAAATGAGTTTGATCAATAAAAACAAAATTAGTTGTTGAAATGTATTCATTCATTCATTCATTCATTCTTTCTTTTTGTTTGTTTGTTTCTGGTATGCTTCTTTTGATTTTTTCTATTTTCTTTTTATTTTGGAATATTACTGGGGTACAAACAATTTGGTTACATGAATTGCTTTGGTGAAGTTTGAGTCAAAATTATAATTGTATGCATCATCTACATAGTGTGCATTGTACCCATTGGATGTGAATTTACTCACCCCTTGCCCCACTTGCTTGGTTCCTGTTGAGTTTCACTTCCACATATGTTCTTGAATGTAGAATGATTAATTACAGTTTAATAGTGAGTATACTGTGGTGTATGTTTTTCCATTATTGCAAAATGTCACTTAGAGGAATGGTCTCTGATGTTAGTTCACCATTTGTGTAATGTTTACATAATACTGTATGATATACATATACCACATTTTATTAATCTGCTTATGTATTGATGGGATTGTGTGTTGATTCCACATCTTTGCTATTGTGAATTTTGCTGCAATAAATGTTTGAGCCAAGAGTCTTTTTGATTGAACAACTTATTTTCTTTAGGTAAATATCCAGTAGTGGGATTACTACATCAAATGGTAGGTATACTTTTAGTTCTTTGAGGTACTTTCCAAAGAAGTTACACTAGTTTAAAGTCCTACCAGGTGTGTGTAAGTGTTCCTTTCTCTCCACATCCATGCCAGCATCTATTGTTTTGAGACTTTTTGATAAATGCTATTCTCACTGGAGTTAAGTGATATCTCATTGTGGTTTTGATTTGCATTTTTCCGAAGAGATGCAAACATAGAGATGTTAGGACTTTTTAATGTGTTTATTGGCTATTAGTCTATCTTCATTAGAAAAGTTTCTGTTCATGACCTTTACCCACTTTTGAATGGAATTATTTGATTTTTCTTGCTGATTTGTTTGACTTCCTTTTAGATTCTGGTTATCAGCCCTTTATTGGATGGATTGCATGCAAATATTTTCTCCCATTCTGTAGGTTGTCTATTTGCTCTATTGTTTCTTTGGCTTTGCAGAAACTTTTAAAATTTAATCAAGTTCCATTTGTTAATTTTTATTATTGCCATGATTGCCTTTGGGGTCTTCATAAATTCTTCATCTAGACTGATGTCTAGAAGAGTTTTTCCAACATTTTATTCTAGAATTCTTATAGTTTCATGTCTTAGGTTTAAGTTTATTATTGATCATGGAATTAATTTTTGTGAGTGGTGAGAGGTGTGCATTCTATTTCAGTCTTCTATATGTGACTATCCAATTTTTCTCAACACCATTTATTTTCTCCAGGGTATGCTATTGTCTGCTTTGTCAAAAATCAGATGGCAAAATAAGGATGATTTTATATCTGGATTCTCTGTTCTGATCCATAAATCTATGTCTCTGTTTTTGTGCCCATACCATTTTGTTTTGATTACTATAGTCTTGTATGGTAGCTTGAAGTCTAGTGTAGTGATGCCTTCCAATTTGTTCTCATTGTTTAATGTTGTATTGGCTATTTGGAGTCTTCCCTGGTTCCATACAAAGCATGAATTATTTTTATAGATTTGTAAAAAATGACATTGGTATTTTAATGGGGATTGCATTAGGTAGTATAGACATTTTAACCATGTTAATTTTGCCAATCCATAAGCATGATATGTTTTTCCATTTGTTTACATCATCTATGACTTCCTTACTCATTGTTGTTTAGTTCTCCCTGTAGAGGTTTCCATCTCTGTAGTTAAATATATTCCTGGGTATTTTATTTTCTTTGTTGTTATTATGAGAGGTATTGAGTGTTTGATTTAATTCTCAGCTTGACTGTTGTTGTATGTTGTTGATGTAGGAAAGATACTAATTTTTGTACATTGATTTGTAACATGAGACGTTGCTGAATTTATTTATCAATTCCAGGAGTATGTTGGCAGAATCTTCGGCATTTTCTAAATATAAGATCATATTGTCAGTGTAGACTGATAGTTTCACCTCTTTTTTCTTCATTTGGATACACTTGATTTTTTTTCTCTTGTCTGATTACCATGCCTTGAACTTTTAGCACTATGTTGAATGGAAGTGGTGATAGTGAACAACCTTATCTGGTTCTAGTTTTAATGGGGAATTCTTTCAAAATTTTCCCCATTTAATATAATATTGGTTGTGAATTTGTTGTAGATAGCTTATAAAATTTTGAGGTGTGTTTCCATCTATGCCCATTTTGTTAAGCATTCTTACTGTAAAAGGGTGATGATTTTGTCAAATATTTTTTCTGCATCTATTGAGAGGATCATATGGTCTTTGTTTCTGCTTTTGTTTATGCAGTGAATTACATTTATAGATTTTGACACATTGAACCATTCTTGCATCTCTGAATTGAAGTCCACTTGGTTGTGGACCACAATTTGCTAGTCCATTCATGGGTTGATGGGCACTTGGGCTTCTTTCATAATTTACCAATTATGAATCGGGCTGCAGTAAACATTCTGGTACAGATATCTTTGTTATATTGTGACTTTTGGTCTTCTGGGTATAAACCTAGTAAAGGAATTATAGGATGGAATGGCAGGTCTATTTTTAGGTCTCTAAGTATTCTCCAAACAAACTTCCAGAATACTTTTAACTTCAATAAAGTGTCATGGTTCCTCTTTACTAGAACTGAAGTCCTAGCCATTGTGACATGAGTTCCTGGACAAGTTACCTACCTACTCTTCGTTTTCTTCTGCTCATCTGTAAATAGGGGATGATAAGCATCATTAATGATTTTATGAAATTCTTACTAAGGATCATATGGTTAAATTAATGTACAATATTCAGAACAAAATATGGGCAAACGCTAGCTAGTATTATCAGTTGTTATTTATTGTTTCATAATAGTTCAGATCATATTATGAACTAAATACTGTGTCTCCTTGAAACTCAAGTGTTGAATACACTCTGAGCCTTTGTGAGGTAATTAGGCAGTTAGGTTAGTTCATAAAAGTGGGGCCCTGTGATTGGCTTGCTGGCCTCATAAGAAGAGGATCACCTGTGCATACACCGAGAAAAGGCAGAGTTGGGAAGGCAGCTTCTATAAGCTAAGAGGAGAGTCCTCACCAGCAGCCAAATCAGCTGGTACTCAGATCTTGGACATTTCAGCCTCCAGAACTGTGAGGAAATAAATTTCTGTTGTTTCAGTTATTCAGTCTAATATTTTGTTATGCCAACCATAACGTGCTAAAACAGATTTCATTCCTTTTCATTATCCTAATTAGTATATCCTGTATGACAATGATTTCTTAGTTTTATAATCTTTATTCTTTTTAGTTCTCTTCAAAGTTCAAGTAACAGAAATCCAACTCAAATTGGTTACAGCTAAAAAGAGAATTCCTTTGTTTATATAGGTAATGAGGAGAAATTATTTTGTCCCTTCTCTGTCTGCCATGATTTTTTTTTTTATTTGATTTTTTTGTCTGTTGAAGCAGGAACTCAACTTTATTGCGTCAAGCAGCCGCTTATATAGAGCGTAGGGAAGGGGCGGGGAAAGGAGGCGGGGGATGAGTTGTGTGACAGGGTTGGGCCAATGGCATGGTACCACATTGGCTGTATCTAGGTAGAGGCAGTTTCAGGTCGGACCTTGCTGAATCATTGCTACGCGGAAGTAGCACGATGGATCTACTTCTAGTCAGGCTCGGGAAGTTGCACTAGGCCTCAGGCACATGTGTCTGCCATGATTTTAACTCACAATTTGCTCAAGGAAAACAGAGATTCTAAACTAATTGCTCTGATTATGAAATAATAAAGAGCCACATTTACTGGTATGTGAAGTGACTGTGCAGCAACATGGCCATCTCATATACAGTAGGACCTACATATCCTTAAATTTTTATTTCACATTCATATGAGATTACAAATTTGGGGGTTACCTTGTTCTCCCTTCCAAGGCAAAGTTCAAGCTGTAGAAGACCCTTCACCCGGGGGGCACACCAAACACGCTCACACTGTGCACATTAGGTGAGATCTCCCTAATCGTCCTCTCACCTCCTTTCTCCTTGCGAGGCTATATTTGTATTTTATCTTTCATGTGGGCATGTAATTGTTTATATATTGGTTTCATATTAGTATTGAGTACATTGGATTTTCTTTTTCCATTCTCAAGTTACTTTACTAAGAAAAATGTGTTTCAACTCAATCCAGGTAAACACAAAAGAAGTGAAGTCTCCATCTTTGCTTATGGCTGAATAGTATTCCATGGTGTACGTATACCACAGTTTGTTAATCCATTCATGGGTTGATGGGCCTTTGGGTTGCTTCCTCAACTTGGCAATTGTGAATTGATTTGCAATAAATATTCTGGTGCAAATTTCCTGTGTTAAAGTGATTTTTGTTCTTCTGGGTAGATACTTAGTAATGGAATTGTGGGATCAAATGGAAGGTCAACTTTTAGTTCTTTAATAATTCTTCATATTTTTTTCTGTAAAGGTTGTATTAGTTTTCAATCCCACTAGCAGTGTAGAGGTGTTTCCTTCTCTCCACATCCATGCCGGCATCTACAGATTTGGGGACTTCGTGATACGGGCTAATCTCACTGGACCTGTGTTTCTTATAAAAGCAATATCTTTCATTTAGCATGTAATGAGAAGAGGGGAAAGAGTTGGAAAGGATGCAGGAAAACCACCAAAAGTGGTTATATTCTTTGAATAGTATATAATTTATTGCTAAGAGGGTGTTAATCAACCAAGATGCCAAAATAAATGGCAACACATTTAAATAAAAAAGTAAAAGTTCAATTCAACAAGAGCATCCCACCTTCCTCCAATAGTGAATATGAAATGTCTGAGGCTGGTTAATAATAAATATTAATCTGTACCATCACCATCATAAGTATCACTTGCCAATATCCTGATATAACTATGAATTGCCAATCACTACTTGCCAATATCCTGATACAACTATGAATTGAAGTCGGTGAATAGCCTGAGTCCCTTCTCTTGCCCTTGACTAGAATTAACTCTTTAACTGGTTATAGTCTTATCAAAGTCTCTTCCTTAATTTTTGAATCTTAGAATTTCATATTTTGCAGTTGCCTGATATAGCAACTAACATAACAGAATTAACTACATCAATGTTCGTGACTAGGAAAACCACTTTTTTGAAATGGTTGGGCTGGCATCCAGCCTTACAATTTCCCAGGACTGATTCCTTTAAGCAATGGACTATAGCTACTTTTCGTGGAGTCTTTCCATGGGTTTTCCATCATAACAAATTCCTTAACTGGATGGCAACTCTCCTCTGAAAGATCAGACTTAAACATGTTAATGTTTACTCTCATTTGCAGAACTGAGAATTGATAAGCTGTATTCTATGAACATTTTGAGAATTTCACGCATCTTGCCATGTTGTGCTTCTTACCATCTATAAATGAAACTACCTGCTTAGTCAACTCTCTCCAGAGCTGTTACAATTCTGCTCAATCTGGAAACATTTTCCAATTGTTGTTCATGAAAAAACAACCACATTCTTTTCCATTTCTTTGATTTGTTTAGCAAGTTCAGGTATTTTCCATGTTTACTGCCCATTTTTACTTCTCCTTTTGTGAGCTGCCTTGAAATGGCAAATTTGACAATAGACACATTTCTAGGCTACTGGGTTAAAAAGAACTGACTGAACTCAGTGAAATGACAAGCAGTTTATAATAAAACCATTAAGTACCTTCAAATGATCTTTCCTGAAACATGTAAGGAAGTTTGTGCTATTTCTAATTACTGCTAAGTCCTTTGTTTTTCTCCTCCTAATGAGTGATCAAAAATAGTAGCATGCCTGTCTTTGCATCAGTATACTTTATTATTCTTTCTCCAAATATTTTTATAGATACATATCTATTATATAAACCTAGTACATACCTGTACATACCTATTACATATATCTAAGAGGTATGTATCTGAGGACACTAAAATTCCCATTTTGGGTATTGGAATAATGGAAAAAGCTGGGGAAAGAGAATTAGGTTACTGTCAAAATTCTTCTAATAGGAATTCGACAGTCACATGAGAATGCTTTCAATTCTTGACACTTAATCTAGTTTGCTATCACTACTCAGTGTCCTTTCCAAGGCAATGTAGTAATTATAGATCATAATTACTAATCTTCAATTAAGCCATGAGGGGATCATATCTAACAAGAATCAAGTTAATACAGTTTTCCAAATACTGCCTGCTGGTAGTTCACTCACATCTGAATCACCTGGGCTGGGCCCATTCCTTGTCTACCAAATTATGATCTCTGAGATTAGAATATAAAGAAAAGACTCATATTTTTTTCTTTTTACAAACATCTAAGGGTTACTATGTTGCATACTGTTTTATAAGATATTTAATTATTGGCTCTCTTTCTTTTGAGATGGGGAGGGGAAGATTTAGAATGATGCAAACTTGATTTCAACCTCAAAGATTTAGCTGTGAAATTTTTGCTCTGAACATGCTAATTCACTCATTAATTTGAGTAGAATGAGATAAAGGAAAACATGATGTGAGGTACTCAGGTTGCAGAACAAATTAACTATTAATGATCCAGAAGGTTTGGAGGAACAATTTTCCCCAGTCTCACCAAAAAAGCCCAGGACATATGACCTAGTCAACTGATAGACATCTTTGCACAAATGATAAAGAACACAGCGTCTCATGCATAAACAGTGTGGTGTCCTGAGAGTTGCAATGGGCTTAGAGCCAGACAGATCTGGATATGCATTCTGGCTTCTCTTCTTATTAGCTCTGCAGCCTTGATTGAACAACTTAAAATTTTTTAATCCTCTTTCATCATCTGTAAAATGTGGCTCACACTTACTCTGCGTTAAGTTTGCAAATATTTATTTGTAAATTTTCTAACATTCAGAGATGTAAAGCCCACAGTAGGAAATGATTAATCACAATATATATTACATCCCATGTCAAAGCATATGGCATGACATCAAATTGCAGTCTTGTAATTCGTAGCTTTTACTTATTTAATAAAGGGTGGCCATAAAGTGCGTGTGTGATTTAAAATAGTGTGCAATTTAAAATTACACTCGGTCTTTACAGCCACCCTGTATAGGATTGTCTGATGACTCTGTTTATGGTTTTATTGACCTGCAGGGTGAGAAACAAGAGTGGGTGTCAAAACTTCCTCCTCATGTCAGATAGTGTGAAAAGAAACTACCAGCCCCAGAATTGCTTAAATGTTATTTCTTTCACTAGCAAAGAAAAGCTAGTTGATCCAATAAAAAGGAAGCCACTATTCCTCACAAATGGACCCTAAGAGGAGAGAAAAGAATAATAAGCCTCTATGACAGATGTAACAATCATCTGAGGGATGGTTTATTTAGATGACAGAGATGGAATGGAGGAAAACGCTCTAAAATAAGGATGTCCAACCTGCAGGACACAGGCTTCATACTGATTTTGCAAGGAACTTTTTTACTTATCTCACTTATCTGTGGTGTTGAATATCACGGACCTTTTTTTTTTTTTTTCTTGTTATGATCAACTTTCCTTAGTGTTTGTGTATTTAATGTGTGACCCAAGACAACTCTTATTCCTCCAATGTGTGACAGAGAAAAATAAAAAGGCTGGACACCCTTGCAAAGGATTCCAATGAGGGTCTGAGGCCTACTCAACTCCCTGACTATCCACTTTTGAGTAAGCAACTGAATAGGGTTCCTAATGGGTCTTTCCATATGTCCAAATGGGCCTGTCAATCAAGGCCCTCACATTCTTTACCTCCAGAGGATGTGAAGCAATCAACCCATCTCTCTAAACTCAATGATTAACACTAGGGTGTACATGTCACCCACATACAACTTGAAATTCATAGGAGGTTGATAAGGAATTTTGGAGAAAGATGTTTCCTTTCTCAGACAGAGGATGGAGAGAGATTCTGGATGGCATCGTTTAGTGCCTATATCCAGTTATTAAAAAAGTCCATAACTTGTCAGTTACATGAGTCAATAAATTTCCTTTTTCTGCTTGAGCTGAGATGACTTAATCCAGAGTCTAATAGTTCAGTCTGCAAGGTTTAGTTAGAAAGAACTGGAACCAACCGTGTCATTCCACATCCCTTGGTTCTGCCAGCTCACTCAGTGGTCTTCAGCAATGGTTTGGTGTCTTTAAGCATTTTAAGAAAAGGTTCCAAGATGTTGCTGCTGCTGTCATCATCATTGTGTTAATGTGAAGCTCAGAATGCCATAACTTAGCTTTTGATCCCACTCATTTTTATCTGGCCTTGAAGATGCACACCTATTTGTTTTCTCCTGATTCTAAAGCCTGGGTGAGTGTGACAACATGCAGTTCATCTGGAAAGGCCATAAACCAAATTGGCTTTCTGAGAAAAAGCCTGCCAGGAAAGCTGCTACAAGCATATTGTACGAGCAGCTGGCCTCAGCAGTAGTGAGAACCTACCAGAAAAGAAGTTGGAAAAATAGGTTTGCCAGGAACAGTTTGGGATCAAGGGGGCCCAGAAGGCAGAGCCTTTGTGTGCATCTACACTGCTTTTAAGATGGAATCCTGAAGAGGAACCCTAACCAAGCTACTATGAGGATGCAACTAGAGATTGCTTTAAAGCCCATTTACAATTTGAATAGGATTCCTCTAGTTCTAAACTCAAATGACGATTCATTCTTCATTTGGAACTTTTCCACTGAACAAGCTGTGCAACCTCCTTGGGTGTCAGGCCAAGTGGAGGATTTCCAACATGTGCCTCTCCTCCTGCCTTCACCCCTCCATTCTTGAAACTTCTCCTACCAGAAGTGACCTGCCAATAGTCCTTGAGGATATCATGAGGCAGAATGGCAAAGAAGACAGAGAATAAATAACCAGACAGATCTGGGTTTGAATTTTGAATCTCAATATTCCTTCTTCCTTGCCTTTTCCCCTTCCTTCCTCATTTGTGGAGCACCAATTCTGTGCCACACACTGTAATACATACTAGTGATGAGGGATAAACTTCAAAGAACACAGTCTCAGCCTTCTTTGAATTATAGAGGATCATTCAGCGATTGACCATCTTCACAAGGACTTGTGAAATGGTAACAGTCAACCTCCTTTTGTAAGGGCTGCCTGTGTGTGCTTAAGAATTGTGAGTTAGCTGAAAACAAACAAACAAGCAAACAAACAAACAAACAGGAATATTTTAAGTGCCTTTTGCAAACTGAAAGCAGTAGTTCTCAATCACAGGAACTTTCTCCAACCACCTCCACCAAAAAAAAGACATGTAACAATATCCCAAAGATGTTTTTGGTTGTTAACAACTGGTGAGAGAAGTGCAGTTGGCCAGTGGGTAAAGGTCACGGATACTGCTGAACCCCTGACAATGCACAATGCAGGGGAAAGCCCTGCCCCCTCTGTCCACACACAATAAAATGACAAAAGTCTCAAGGTTGAGAACCCCTACTGTAAAGCACTATGGAACTGTGGAAGTGCTAATTAGTATTATTCCAATTAAATCTGGCTGTTTGCAACTAAACATAGTGAAAAGAGGGCATGAAAAGGGAATAAATGTGCAGAGTCTAAGAGGTAATATTTCTGTGAAAAATCTTGAAGTGTTATTGAGGAAATAGACTCATTGATGAAAATAATTTCTAGAACAAAATAAAGGTATCTTATACCTCCCCACCCCCCATTTAAAATACTTGGAAGGAAGTCAGATGAAAATTCTATCAAATCTGTTACTGACTTTCATAAGACCATAGACAAGCTATTTACCCTCTCTAGGATGCTATCTTTGGCATTGAAAATGGACTTTATATTTCTTTTTTGCTTTTTTTCCCTCAGGCTAAAAAGCAATGTGGCATTAGCACAACCTACTCAACATCAAACTCCTATGCTCAAGTGATCCTCCCACCTCAGCCTTCCAAGTAGGAAGGACTACATGTGCAAGCCACTACACCAGGAAAAGTTTTAGAAGTTTTTGTAGAGAAAAGGTTTTGCTATATTGCTCAGGCTGGTCTTGAACTCTGGGCTTTAAGCAATCCTACCACCTCGGCCTCCCAAAATGCAAGGATGACAAGCACAAGCCACCATGCTGGACAACGGAGTAGATAATTCTGAAGGCAGAGGTCAACATTAGAATTTCATTTTCAATTAGAATCACTAGTCATGTAACATAGCCAAATGACCATAAACCTTCAAATCCATTGTCACAGACTCAAAACCTTACACATATTAGATGGGAGAACCTGGATAATTCCTTAAAGATCTTTGCATCTCAGTTTTATTTTCTCTAACTTGGAGAGATAATAAATATTATGTTTCAGTAAAGATCTTGGTATATAGTAGCTATTATTTCCAGTCACTATATTATTATGGTCTGTGGGGTTGAGCCAATTTTTTCATAAGCATGTATGTTTCTACAGACCTGAGGAGGAGCAGGAGACAGGGTCATTGTCTTTCTGGAGTAAGCTGAATGCCATTTCCCACAAAGCTTGTTAATGTAGGACAAAGAGCTATTCTGACTATGCACTGTGAGCATATTATCATCTTTCTGAAAACCAGGTCCCTCCATCTATGAAATACAATAGTTCTTGCCCTAAAATTATGATAGAAAGGATATAGTTTTCTCAAATTATTTCTGCTTAAATCTATTTCCTCTATATGCTAGTATCCATGCCAAACTCCAGGATATTCTAATCTTCTCCATCCTTACATCCAAAGGGAACAAATCTTGCCATTGAAAGTTTGCCTCAGGATCCTCCTTATTCTAGGAAAATTAAACAAAGAAATATAGTATAAAAAAGAACCAATTCCACCTTGCCTGGTTGAGATGAGCGGGTGGCACTTGGAGAAGACTTGTACAGGAGGAGAAAGTTTGTAGAAGCAGCTACTGTGTATGTGATGTACAGCACACAAAAATGGGATGGAACCCAAGGAGCTTTAAGAAATGTTACTGTTTGGCTATCAGTGAAATCAGTATGTTGAGGAGACAGGTTTATCACAGCATTATTCAAAACAGCCAAGATAGGACATCAACTCAAAGTGTTTATCACTGGATGTCTGGATAAAGAAAACTCGCTTTACACACACAATAAAATACTACTCAGTCTTAAGAAAGGGATAAATCCTGTCATTTACAGCAACACCAATGCATCTGGAGAGCATCATGCTGAGTTAAGGAAGCCAAGCACAGAAAGGTAAATACCATGTGATCTTACTTACATGTGAATCTAAAAATTTGAACTTATATGTGTAGAAGCACAGAATAGAATAGTGGTTACTGGGAGCTGAGGCTAGAGGAGAATGGTAGAGTAGGGAGATGTTGGTCAAAGGATACCTATTTTCAGTTACAGGTGAGAGATGAATGGATAAAGACTATGTGGCATTCATGCACAGGAAATGCTATTCAGAGAGGTTAAATCCATTCATTTGCAACAAGATTGAATGGAAATGAGGATATTATGTTTAAAATGAAATAAGCCAGACTCAGGAAGGTAAATGCCATGTATATGGAACACCCATATATGGTAGCTGCTGAAAGAATGAGGACCAAAGATCCCATTCTTGGCAAAGAAAAACAACCCCAGAAAAAGAGGAAAACTAAAAAGTAAGCTGAGTGAGTTGGAACAAAGAAAAATCAGCTATTCTACACTTAAGCTAGCCATAGCAGGCAAGCTTCTTGCCTTTTCTGAAATTCTATCCTGTTGGGGATACAGTTCAAAAATTCCCTGCTGAGGCTGTGAGCAGTCTGAGGAGAGTAATGGCCACAGAAGATATTATGGCAATTCCTAGAAAAGATACTTCTTCTAGGCTGTTTCCTAAACAGGCAAAGCAGATACACATTGTGGAGATTTACATTTGCCTAGGGCAGAGACCAAGGGAGTAGCTAAAGCCCAGAGATATGGGCAGAAGAGCTTATATCCCTTATTGCAGAGGAAAATCCTCTGTGGTGGTGATGGGAGGAAAATGCCTCCCTCCCACTCATCCCTCAGAGGAGATTAACACTGGTGTCTGTTTTACTCCTCAGAGAAC
>CAUYPK010098780.1:0-26113 GCA_963574355.1 Loris lydekkerianus
ATGACCATGCTCTTCTAGCTTGAAAGGTTTCAGCAGAGAGATCTGCAGTTATTCTAATATTCTTCTCCTTGTAGGTAATGGTTTTCTTTCGTTTGGCAGCTTTCAGAATTTTCTCCTTCATATTAACTTTAGTGAAATTGATTATGATGTGTCTCAGGGATGTCTTATTTGGGTTGAGTCATGCTGGAGTTCTGAAACTGTCTGTTATCTGAATTTCGGAATCCCTTGGCTTATCTGGAAAGTTCTCCTTCATAATCTCATGGAGAAGAGACTCTGTGCCTTGTGAAGCCACTTCGTCACTTTCGGGGATCTCTATAAGACGAATACTGTTTTTTTCCGAATTATCCCAGAGCTCTCTGAGAGAGTGGTCTGTTTTTGCTCTCCATTTCTCTTCTTCTTTGAGGGTTTGGGAGCATTCAAATGCTTTATCTTCCATGTCAGAAATCCTTTCTTCTGCTTGCTCCATTCTGTTACTGAGGGATTCTACTGTGTTTCTAAGATCTTTGAGGAATGCAACTTCTTGTCTCAATGATTCGAAATCTGTGGTCATTTGTTCTTTGAATCAGTTGAATTCTTGAGATAACCTTTGGAATTCTAATTCGATCTTATTTGCTATCCAGATCGTGAATTCAATTTCTGACATCTCAACTATTTGTTTGTGCATGGGGTCATGTGCTGTTTCTGCCCCATTGATCCTTGGGCGAGTTGATCTACTCTGATTATTCATATTGCCAGAGTTTTTCTGTTGATATCGCCTCATGATTGTTTTTCACTGTTGCCTTTGGCCGTCCTCAGAGTTGGAGAGCTGTCTCTCCAAGATTAGACCCCAGCGGGATCACTCTATTGTTGCTGGATCTTTGTAGGGAGTGACCGTGTGTAGTTCCTCTGGGGCTGCTCTAGTTAGGGGGTTCTGGTTGTAGAAGCAGCTTTGGTGTGCGACACACCTGGATTCAGCAGCAGGGCTGGGGGTGGTGCGCACCGTTCTCTGTGCCTGGCGTCCAGTGACTTTGGCACAGAGAACCCAAGGCTCTAGCAGTCTCTGGCCAGGAGCAGGTCTCTGTGCAGAGGCAGTGAGGGCTCTAGAGGGCACGCAGCTACCAGAGTCCCTGGTCAGATGGATGAGCTAGTGTGGAGGCTGGGAGGATACAGGAGGGGTGACGCAGGGTTGCGTTGCTCCTGCAGTTCCTGGTCAGGGAATGTGTAGCCCTTGTGGGTGCGGGTCACCCGTCAGGGGTTGCTGCACACCTCTTATGGAGATCTGGGCAGCGTCAAGCCCAGGAGTTTGAGATTGCTATGAGCTGTGATGTCAGGACACTCTACCCTAGGCAATAGCCCAAGGCTCCAGTGTGCCAAAACTGTCTCACTTTGCTTCTAAGGATTAGGGCTGTGAGGCAGTTCAGGTCCCACCTTTAAGCTGCTCAGTCACTCGGTTACTTTGTCCCACCCGTTCCTTGCTCTGGGACCCTGAGGGCAGAGCTTGCCGGAGCAGTTTTTTCACACAATGGCTTTCACTGAGCCCAGCTCAGTGGCTCGTTTTGGGGCCCCAGACAATGCCCAAAGTTTTCCACACTTTTGCTCAAGCTCTCCCCCAGAAAGCTCAACTGAGCACCAAGTTCAAGAACACCAAAAAAGTTCACAGGTAAGGTCGTTCCGGTTTGCAGTCTCACTTCTGCTTGTACTCACAGTTGCTGGTGTGATTAGGTCGATCCAACACACGCAGCCACTTGCCAGTTTTCCACTGTTTTTGTCCTCCTCCTGGGGTCCAGAAGTCCCTTGCTGGCTCCCTGTATCCTCAAAGGGATGATCATAGGCAGATTCCACCGGCCAGAGATGTCTGGAGTCGTGTCTCCCCAGACTCGCCATGCCCAGTTGCAGGGAAGCTGTTACTCAGCCGCCATCTTTAATCCAATCCCCAAGATTCTTTTCTGTAAAATAGTTTTACAGAATTCTTTTCCTGACCTGGAAGTCATAATGTGCCTTTGAAGTATGTAGGTTATGACCATGTCAATGCCAAGGGACATGGGAGATTTGGGGGCTTGCTGAGGATCCCACAGCCAGGTGAGGGCAGAGTTGGGGAGTTAACCTGAGCCTTCTGACCTCCCTTCCTCTTCCCACCTTCCTGACTCCAGTTTGATCTCCCCAACACATTGCCTCTCCCCCATCACCCAGATGACAGTAGCTGCCTAAAAGCATTTCAGGGTATTGTCACTGGCATCTCAAAACTCCAAGGCCAGATGTTCCTTCCATATTAATGATGACACTGTGTTGTATGAGACTGCAAGACCTTAGGAAGTTTTGTTCTTTGAGCTGAGATGAAGCTTCATTCTGTGTCTCTATTAAGAGACTTTTTTTTTTCTGGTGTCCACAGGTATTAGGAGGAAGCCCTTTTACTCTTTAAGGGAAAATCTTGTTTTCAGGTGCTCATTTATGGTCCCAGAGAGACAAGAGAGGCAGCTGCAACCATCATTCTAGTCTTGTCAATAAAGCAGGACTCTTAGGGCATTCTACAGGGCGATAGATGCTGTAAACTCAGTGCAGTACTAATTTCTTGGTTATCCATTAATTCAAATTAGGATGGCTTAATTTGGAGAGGAAGCACACTCAGTTCGGGTCCAAGTTGCTCCCTCTGTGGAAGGAGTCAGGTGCAGGCTGTGGGAGCTTCCTCCTCCACGCCCTGTGTCCACAGATGACATGTGGACTGAGCCACAGGGCCAAGGGTGGGGAGGCATCGGGGAGGGGTGCAAGGGGATGCAGAACCTGCTGACTTGTTTTTTCTTTTTTAAACCAGGGATTATTAGTCGAGAAAATGCAGAAGATCTCCTGGAGAACATGACCGAGGGAGCATTTCTGGTCCGGGTCAGTGAGAAAATCTGGGGTTACACCCTCTCCTACCGCCTGCAGAAAGGGTACAAGCACTTTCTTGTGGATGCCTCTGGAGATTTTTACAGCTTCCTGGGAGTGGACCCCAATCGCCATGCTACACTCACAGATCTCATTGATTTCCACAAGGTATCTCTCTAAGGGGTGCTAATTGGGAGATGAGATTAGTAGAAACTTGAGCTGAAGAGAGAGCCAAAGCAAGCAAAACAAGGCAGCAAGCCTGGAGGCTCCAAATGTTAGGGCTGGAGGGGCTCAGAGAAATACAGCGTCAGGGCAGAAGAGGCAAGAGGTTGTCTAGACCAGTCCTGGAGCCCAGGTCCTTTTCTCTGGCTCATCCTCTGGGGCCACACACGTGTGAACCTCTAAATCTGGTCGTCAGGCCTCTTTTCATCTTAAGTACGTGAGTGCTCCCTCCTTCAGCACTAGGGTTTGGCTAGTCAGCCCTCTCTTTAAGCCCAGGTCTGACACTGCAACTCATTCCCAAGAATGGCCCTCTTGTGAACTTCAAGCCAGGCTTCTGAGAATTGACTGAACTGAAAGATTTTGGAAGGCATGAGAGGTGGCTGCTCATGAGTCCAACATCTTCCTGAGCTTTACAGGTGTAGGAAGGTTCACAGAATCATTTGACCATTTATTTGGGCTTTTACTCTAATAGGGACTCTTGGAGTTCTATTGCTTTCTCCTTCTCTGTTCCTGAATGTCTCCAGGGCTCCAAGGATAGCGCTTAACTTGACCTTATGGGTAAAGCACATAGGAAATCACGGATTCACAAATACCTGGACCCTAACCCTAAGCCTAACCCTAACCAAAAGACCAAATGTTTGTGAAGGTCTTTATTCTCTTCCAAATCTAAACTTGTGAGACTGACAATTTCTTCTCTAACACCTTTCTTTACAGATATATCATCTATGCCCATCTGGAGAGCTGGAGGCCAGCTTTTATAAATTAAAAATTTAATGGCACAATTAATTCATGATTATCTTTTAAGAAAAATCAAACAAAATACAAAATGAGAGACTCATTTATTCCACATTCCTATTTCCATTGTCCACCTTGAAGTATCAACCTGCCAGGTGTCTGTCTAAGTATTTCCTGGGCAGGAACATAAAAACCTATGTGCATAAGGAAAGAGGTAGTTTTGTAATTTTTCATATAATTTGCATATGGACAAGTTGGCTTTTATATGCTAAATAAACCATTGAATGTAGTTTTAAAAAGCACGGTCCCTTTTAAAAGAGTGCTCTACACAGTTTGTGGCCCAAAAGAGTAGGAACAAGTATTTTAGTTGTATGTCATCCTGTTAATAAAATATTATGCCATTTTTCTGAATTTAGTGAAATTTTATTATTTCTTCTCATTTTTTTAAGATTAAAAATTTATTGTGTTTTGTGATTTATTTAATCATTCTTTTTGTTGCTTGAGACAGGGTTTTATTCTCTTGCCCATGCTAGAGTGCCATGGAATCATAGGTCATAGCAACTTCAAACTCTTGGGCTCAAGTGATCCTCTTGCCTCAGTCTCCTGAGTAGCTGGGACTACATGCACCCACCACAACACCTGGCTAGTTTTTCTATTTTTAAAAGAGACAGGGTCTCACTCTTGCTCAGGCTGGTCTCAAATTCCTGAGTTCAAGTGATCCTCCTCCCTCAGCCTCCCAGAGTGCTAGCATTACAAGCATTTCACTTGACCTTCTTTAATCATTCAATAAATAGAAACTTTCAAATCTCAAAAAAAAAAAACCAAAAAAAAAAAAAAACCACAGTCCCTGGGATCAGGATGCTGAGTTTGAAATCCCAACTTCATTACTGTGTGTGACTTTGGGCAACGACTCAGACTTTTGTGCCTCAGTTTCCTCCTTGGTGAGATAGGTTTCATAACAGCACCCACCTCTTTAGGCCCCTGTGAGGTTTCAATGAGAAATCACTGTTTAAAGTGATGAAAAAATATACTTCTCACTCAGAAACTATCAGGACACGTTAGCTATTACTCAAGTATGTCTCTGAGATATTTCTATGTCAATTCATATATTAATCCTTGTAAATACCCCATGGTATTCCATGGTATGAATGTATACATGTATTACAGTTTAATTACCCATTCTCCTTATCTGGCTTCCAGTTTTTCATGATCACAAACAATGCTGCACAGACTTCCCCGTGTCTGTCATTGCAGATGCGTGTACATTATTTCTCTAGCATGGGTCCCTCAAACTGGGATTTCCAGAGAGAAGAATAAGGACATTTTAATTAGAAAAGATCTGCCAGATTGCCCTTCAAAAATGTGGTGCCAATTCAGACTCCTGCCAAAGCTATATGCGGCTGTTCCCCCAGACTGCTGCCAACACTGAGGCCTCTCAGTCATTTCATATTTTCCCATCAGATGGACAGACACTAAATCTCACCGTGGTTTAGCTTGCATTTCCCTGACGGCCACTGATGCTGAGGATATTTTCATGTGTTTAATGGCCACTCAAATCTAATCTTCTGTCAGTCATCCATTCATATCCTTTGTTCATTTTTCTGTTAAGATGTCTCTTTCTTCTTGATGTGGCATCCCTTTCAATAACTAAATTGTTCTTCAGTTATGTCTGTTCTGCTATTCAGTTCTTTACTGAAATTTTCCCTTTTTCCTTTTTTTTTTGAGACAGAATCTCAAGCTGTCGTCCGGGTAGAGTACAATGACATCACAGCTCACAGCAACCTCCAACTCTTGGGCTTAAGAGATTCTCTTGCTTCAGCCTCCTTAGGAGCTGGGACTACAGGTGCCTGCCACAATGCCCAGCTATTTTTTTTATTGCAGTTGTCATTGTTGTTTTTAGCTGGCCTGGGCCAGGTTTGAACGTGCCAGCCTTGGTGTAGGTGGCTGGCGCCCTACCCACTGAGCTACGGGTGCCAAGCCTTTTTTTTTCCTTTTAATTTAAATGGTCAAGCTTTTCATATCCAGATTCTTTCTTCTTTCTTTCTTTCTTTCTTTCTTTCTTTCTTTCTTTCTTTCTTTCTTTCTTTCTTTCTTTCTTTCTTTCTTTCTTTCTTTCTTTCTTTCGAGACAGAGTCTCATTATATCACCCTCGGTAGAGTGCTGTGGCGTTACAGCTCATAGCAACCTCAAATTCTTGGGCTTAAGCCATTCTCTTGCCACAGCCTCACAAGTAGCTGGGACTACAGGTGCTCACCACAATGGCTGGCTACTTTTTTGTTGCAGTTGTCATTGTTTAGCAGGCCCAGGCTGGGTTTGAACCCGCCAGCCCCAGTGTATGTGGCCAGTGCCCTACTCACTGAACTATGGGCACTGAGCCATATCCAGGTTCTTTAATTTTTTTTTTTTTACAATGGCCCCTTCTTATTTCATGGATGGCTTATCTTATTCTATGGAGGGGATTAATAGACATCTCTTCAAAGACTCCTTCTCTTTGTTTTGTAGACTTGATTTTTTTCTTGGGGATCATTTCTACTGCTGAGTTTGGCATCTTTCTTTTGTGGCTGATTTTCCTTAAATGTTTATGAAGTTTGGGCTAGAGTTGATGTTCCATTTTTAAATTTCATGTTTGTCCATGAGTAGATAAGAGTTTCTGTTTCCTAAATCCAGTTTCTTTATGCTGTAGAGATTGGAGTTGACAGTGGGTGTTTTGTCTTTTAGGTGTGGGAGCGTTTGAACTTTTGGGATCTCTTTGGACTTCCAAGAAACTGTGTGCTTCTCCTTATTTCCCAACCTGCTTGAGGGAAAATACCTCTGACACAAACACCTGTCTGGAGTTCCCCAACCTGTCCCCAACTTGCCCTAGCCTCTGCCCCACACTGACCCTTTTGACAATCCCGTCCTGTATGTCTCTTGTTTTTTTAAGGATTATTTATCATTTTCACTTTGCTGATGGCATTTCTTCTTATCTTCCATATTTTTACAGATTTATTTCTTTTTAAAGGCAGACTTTTTCCTGTTACTTCTAGAAATTTGAATGCAGGAGAGGCAGATGTATATTTTTTTTATTTGGCTTGAATTGGCTTCTCTCTGGTAGACGTTTATTTCCCTTTCTTGATTATAAGTGAATTTTCCTTTTTTTTTTCCCTTTTAGGAAGAAATTATCACTGTTTCAGGGGGAGAGTTGCTGCAGGAACCCTGTGGACAGAGGGACAGCCCACCAGACTACCATCTGTTGTTTGAATGATTTCCTCTTCTCCTTATCAGTTGGATTCCTTTGGGCATCCTCTTTTTGAACTCAGTATAAAAACTTCCCAGCTCAAATCCTTGCAGACTTCTGGAAGATCCATCACTATTCAGAGGAACAAGTCGACTAATATGTCTCCAGGGATATGAAATATTTGGCATATGTGCTGCTGCTCTCATCCCGATGCTCAGTACATAAATTGCTAATAGCCGATGCAACTCTTTCAGAAGAGTTTAGCTATGACCTCAGAAGAAAAGCCTATTTTCCACGGCTACCCTCAACTGCGCTCCTAGAGTGCATGGATCAAGTTTTAGTAATCCCAAATAATTCTGGTGCCGAACCCTGAATTTAAAATGGTTTAACGTTGGTAGACATTCAATAATTGTTTGTTGAATGAATGTACTTCTTCTATAATAAAAGTTTTCCAAAAGCAAATCAGTAATAATTTCTAGTAAGGTATTTCCTACTTGTCACTTTTTTATGTTTTTTTTTTTTTTTTAAGAGACAGAGTCTCACTTTATCGCCCTCCATAGAGTGCTGTGGCATCATAGTTCACAGCAACCTCCAACTCCTGGACTTAAGCAATTCTCTTGCCTCAGCCTCCTGAGTAGCTGGGACTACTGGCACCCACCAGAACGCCAGGCTATTTTTTTGTTGCAGTTTGGCTGGGGCCGGGTTTGAACCCGCCACCCTGGGTATGTGGGGCCAGCGCCCTACCCACTGAGCTACAGGGGCTGCCTGCTACTTGTCACTTTTTATAAAATCACATAAATAATAGAAGAGAGATTATAAAGGCTTTCTATGGCAGACATAGATGATGTATCTTCCATAATTATTACCACCATACAGGTTTTTATTGGACGTCCAATAGTAAGGTAATAAGGAATCAGCTGAGCCCCACCGTACAGGACAGGTGATTAATAATATCCTACCTTCTGTATGTAACCTCTTCTTCTGCCACCACCTTCTCTCTTTGAATCCTATTTTGGCCATAGAGTTGCAATACAGAAGCAGTGGTTTCATGTAACACTAGGGTGAATTATATATCCAAGAATGGTTTTTAGATACAAGGCCTTTGCTCTTCAGGAGGGGGTGCTCTCTATGCAGGATACTCAAATGATTAGCATTATCCTTTTGATTTTGATTCCACTGTTCACTTAATCTGAGTATGTTCTTCATATTAATAGGAATACTCTCCCAAAGCTCCTCAGTAACTCTCTGGGATGGCATCTATTTGTGCAAACTAGGGCTCTGCAGAGGATTTGGGTTCAAATATGCACCCTGGAGCTTACTGGCATTATAATGTTTGCAGCATGGTATTTGCTTATTGCCTTATTTGCCTTATTTACTTGGTAGCTGAATCACACATCTTCTGTGTTCAAATTCACCTCTTGCCTCACTTGTTTTTCGGATCCTTGGCTGCCTATTTCCTTCTAGCCCAGTGGTTCTCAACCTGTGGGTCACGACTCCTTTGGGGGTTCAATGACACGGGGTGCCTAATATCAGTTATTTATATTACGACTCATAACAGTAGCAAAAATTACACTTATAAAATAGCAACGAAAATAATTTTATGGTTGGGGGTCACCACAGCGTGAAGAACTGTATTAAAGGGTCACGGCATTAGGAAGGTTGAGAACCACTGTTCTAGCCACTGCCAATGTCACTGATTGTGCACGGGCTCTGCTCTCCTCACTGTCAGTCAGCCTCATGTGAGCATAAGCCAATGGTACCTTTCCACATGCCTCATTTCCTATTGCTACAGAGGCATAAGACACAACAGGGCTGGGAAGTTAATGCCCCATGCTGTAATAAACCTTAAATCAATGGGGATTACAGGCTGGTAGATGAATTCCTCTCCTTTCTTCCTCCTGAAGGGACTGTTCTGGGAGGCAGCTCTTCTCATGGGCTCTTTGAAGACAGTCCTGCAAGATCCGCAACTAGTCTTTTTTTTTTTGCAGTTTTTGGCCAGGGCTGGGTTTGAACCCGCCACTTCTGGTATATGGGGCCAGCGCCCTACTCCTTTGAGCCACAGCAGCTGCCCCGCAACTAGTCATGATGAAACCCAGCAGTAACCTGGTCAGCCTGACCCACTGCGTTTGTTCTTCCTTTTTCTCTGCCTCACTCCCTCTATCCCCTGCTCCTCTGGGATTGGACTCCCAGAAGTACCAGCACATAGGATTTTGCTACAGGGTATTGCAAAAAAAGGACCCATCTTACAAATATGTTCAACAATAACAATTTTATAACTCAGCTGCATGGCTTCCGTTCTGTCTGTCTGTCTCACTGAATGCATAAAATGAAGTGATGGGCGGGGGGACGACCTACTTTTGAATTCTAAACTGCCTTAAAACCATAACTGATGATTATCAAAATTACCTTATTTGTTTTAGGACTCAGAGGAACCAAGTTTTAGTTTTGGTTCTGCTATTAGACAATTATATGACTTTGTTTAAGTCATTAACTCCAGGGAACCTCAGTATAACTGAGAAGAGAATTTTCTGTGTGGCCATCATTGGGTTTTTTGACAGGTCAGTTAAGTGATGAATATGAAAGCTCTGTCCACATGAAAGGTATTGCTAACAGCCATCACAATGACAGTGACGATGACTTTGTGCTTAGCAGTGATGTGTCAGGGGATATGATGTGATGATTTCCAAGGTGTTGGAAGAAACTTCTGTTCAAAGAATTGGCAGCAGCTTTGAAAGCAAACCAAGATGGGCTGAGACCCTGAATCCCTGGTTAGTTGCTCCTGTCACCCCTAATTAATATGTGAAGGACAACAGCTGAGTTTTCCATCCCTAACACATTTATTTCATTTTATTTGGGGCCTGCATTTTTTGCATGTCTCATATATTTTAGGTCTTACCTGGCCTTAAAATAAATCCCTTGTAAGTTGTCCTGCAAATGAAATTACTGTCTGGAAAACTGCAATTTCATCTTGAGAGTTTTATTATGCTAATAAATGTCAGGATTCTCAAATAAAGGAATTGCCTTTTTTTTTTTTTTCCCCTGAGCCCTACAAATATAATGAAAAACAGTCATTCAGCTACAAGACTCAGCAGAGGAAATATTTACAATCTATAACTAGAAAGAGAAGTTGTAAAGAACATTATGCAGCTTAATGGAAGATAAATTTCAGGGACTGAAAGGGCAACTTGGGGTGTGAGTCAAGAAGATCCTTGTGTGGCAGAGATATTCGTAGGGAATATCTAAGGGGCATGAGCCAAGAAAGGCTATGGAGAGTGGACCTTGGAAGGGAAACATGGGATGGAAGAAACGTGGGCTTCTTCTGGGAAGTGTGTAAGCATTGTTCATGTCAGAGGGTGGCTTTGAAAGTAACTCAAGGTATTCTAATAGTAATGATAAATATTGTTTTAAGCCGTGTGTGTGTCTGTGTGTGTGTGTGTGTGTGTGTGTGTGTGATAATTCTCATAGCCACACTTCAGGGAGACAATGCTTTCATCTCTATCTTGCACTGGGGAAACTGAGGCACAGACAGGTTCAGACCTTTCCCAGGGTCACTTCTCTGAGAGGCCGCAGCACAGAAATTAGCCACAGTCTAGTTTCACAGTCTGTATAGACCTTACACTAGTGTAAACAAACACGTGGTGATTGTTGTTAAAAATGCAGATTCTCCTTCCCAGATGCTGCTGATGCTGCTGGACTGTGGGCCACCCTTGAAGAAACCAGCCTTTGAAGCAAGGGTCAGAACATGATAGCTGCCACACAACACCAGCCTGCTTACTATGTGTCTATAGCCTGAGAGATAAGCATGGTTTTTTTGTTTTCAAATGGTTGGAAAAAATTAAAAAGAAGCATAATATTTTATGACCTGTAAAAATTACTTGAAATTCAAATTTTTGGGATTCATAATAAAGTTTTATTGGAATGGAGCCACACTCATTTGTTCACATATTGACTTTGGCTGTGTATGGCCCATGAGGTCTGAAGTATTTACTATGTGGCCTTGTACAGAAATAATGTGCTGATTCCTGCTTCCAATTATGGTGCATATGTTAGGAACTCTTTTGCTTCTTCCTCTGCTTTATGTAAATCTACCCTTAAAGAAGATTTTAATGCCACCATTTATACTTCAAGGAAATTTAAGTGAATGTATTAAGTTTACTGATTGTGTTCCATTTTAATTTTGAATCTTATCTCTTGTATTCTAGATTCTTTTCCTTGTGAAAGAATTTGAAACAAATGTTCTCCATTAGAACAATTATATTGACACTTTACATGGGCATATGATCTTTAATTTCTAGAATTTATTCTTACTTCCTACACATAACTGTGTATTTGTGTGTTTTGCCCTTGCATCTGGGAGGTTCTGGAAATCAGGCAATGCTATATGTATCTGTGTATTTTAGGGTGGCTGGAACAGTTGATATTGTGGAATTGTATTTGTTATGTATTTGGGACAAGTAGATTGTGCCTTTTTCAAAGACTGCTTTAACCTCTAGGGGACCCCTCTGATAGAAAGTCCTGGCTGAGAATTCAGGCTGCTTTGGGCTGGAATATTGAATCTACTACTACTTTCAGGTGTTAAGAAAAATAAACAAACAAGCTAACAAACCAATGAGATGGAGAAAGTAGAAACTAGCTTTGTTGACAGCAATTCTGAGATGGAGGAACTGAGAATTGAAACAGAAATCACATTTGACAAATATGTTCTGTGACTTGCAAAATAGATAAATGGAGCCAAGCATGAAAGAGACACTGTCTAAACTCCAACTCTTTAGCCAGCAAATTCAAAACCATATGTGTTAGCTAAGGCTTCAGGTGAACTGATCAAATGGTAAACTCTACGTGAGTTAAATCGTGATAAAATGTCCATTTTTTTTTTTTTTTTTAGACAGTCTTACTCTATCGCCTTGAGGTTGAGTGCTGTGGCATCATCATAGCTCACAGCAACCTCAAATTCCTGGGTTCCTCCTACCTCAGCCTTCCAAGTAGCCAAGACTACAGGCACCCACCGCAAGGTCTGGCTGGTTTTTCTATTTTTAGTAGAGACGGGGCCTCATTTTTGCTCAGATTGGTCTCCAACTCCTGAGCTCAAGCAATCCACCTACCTCAGCCTCCCAGAGTGCGAGGATTACAGGCGTGAGCGCCAGGCAGTGATAAAATGTATTTAACATTTGCCATATCAAGTGAACAGTTCTGTGACATTACGCACATTCACCTTCTTGTGCATTTATCATCACCACCCATCTGCAGAAGTCTTTGCATCTTGCAGAATTGAAACTCTGTCCCCATTAAGCCATAACTGCTCATTCCTCCTCTTTGCCCAGCCCCTGGCAACCCCAATTCTACTTTTTGTCTCTATGAATTTGATTACTCTAGGCACCTCATAAAAGTGGAATTGTACAGGATTTGTCTCTTTGTAACTGGCTTATTTTGCTTTGCATAATGTCTTCAGCTTTCATCCATGTTGTAGCATGTGTCAGAATTTCCTTCCTTTTAAGGAAAGGAAATAAATAAGATTCCATTGTCTATATGCACCACATTTCATTTATCTGTTTATCTGTCAATGGACACTTAGATTGCTTCTGCTTTTGGGCTATTGTGAATAACAGTCCTGAGCCTGGGCATACATTTCATGACTTTTGTTCTGGTGATAAAATCATTAACGGTTATAGCAACTGCCTTGTTTCTGAGGGATTCTGAGCAATCCCTGCCAAGGACATTTCCCTCCAGTTCCCTGATCTCGGTAAGTACCCTTTCCTAACTTTTGCTTTTGATGTTCTGTGATGACTCGGTATATGTTCTTCCTTTCTGTGATAAGCTAATAAACCTAACTTTGGCTACTTGTGTAGAGTTTAGCTGATGGGCTTTACAAAGATCTTACCTGTGAAGCGTAGTTCTGATAGATTCATTATTTTCTTTCCACTGACGGTGCTGATAGCGGCTGTGACGTCTCTCCTATGGGTGGCGTCTGCCTCATCTCAGAATGAGCTCAGGGACTCGCTGGGCTTATAAACTCATCCCCTAGACACTGTTAAGGGGAGGATAATGAGGTGGTGCAGCCAGAGACAGACACCCACATGGCTATGCCAGCTGGTCTTCTGAAGGAAACTTCACACCCTGAAGGCACCCCATGTCAGAGGCCCAGCTGTCACAGAGCCCCAATTTCCCGGAAGCTGAAAGGGAGGAAGCTGAGGGAGCATCTGTCCCGTGTAGAATGAGGAGCCCAGCAGAGCTTGCTCCTGCGGACCCTTGGTCCGTTTGCCATGAGGGCTCTGCTCGTCATGGACACCCCTCCTGCTTCCCACATAGGAGGGGGCAGCAGAGTATAGGAGGGAGAATAATTCTTTGGGGATCACCAATGTAAGTATGAATTTAAATGGCAGAAAAATAGAAGAGACTGCAAGGAAGAGGAAACAGTTGTCATAAGCAAAGATCTAGAGGCACGAAAGTGTGTGTGTGTGCGTGTGCATGAATGTAGGCTTGAAAAGGGCTCAGCAGCTCACCATCCTCTACTCCTCCCTATCATACAAACTGAACATTTGCACAACCTCCTTCTTTACAGGGGACACATTCTGTTCAGATTCTCAGCTGTGAGCCAAAGGTCTTGTACACTTCCGCACCCTATGGGACAGCAGTGCTTTGTACCAATAACTTGGGTTTTGGCCAGAAATTTAGCCTAGACTTTATATAACTTGGTTTGCTCCTCATATATCTTTTCCTGACAACTTTAATCAATACTGTATACTGCTAACTAGCTTTTATGTCCTTAATGCTGGCATGCTTCTTGTTAATTTCCCTCTTATTCTTACATCTTCATGAGTTTTTATATTTGGGTTATTCTGATTGGCTGCAATTATTGCTTTTCATCCTGTTTTTAACAATCCATTTCTCCCTGGGCAGCTGCTGTGCAATTTGACAGGGGGGAGAATCCAACCGGTTATCTGGGGCACGTGTATCCTTTCCAGCCTCATACTTCTACTGCTAGCTGATTGTTGAACAGAATCACAGAAAGTTCTTTGGATAATTAAGCCTCTTCCCTCATTTCTAGTTTCCTTTTTTTTTTTTTTTTTTTAACAGAGCCTCAAGCTGTCGCCTTGGGTAGAGTGCTGTGGCATCACAGCTCACAGCAACCTCCAACTCCTGGGCTTAAGTGAGTCTCTTGCCTCAGCCTCAAGTAGCTAGGACTACAGACACCCGCCACAATGCCTGGCTATTTTTTGGTTGCAGATGCCATTGTTATTTGGCAGGCCCAGGCTGGATTCGAACCCACCAGCTCTGGTGTATATGGCTGGCACCTTAGCCGCTTGAGCTATAGGTGCCGAATCTATTTCTACTTTCTAATGATTTATGAAAAGTAAGGAAATTTATGGCAAACCAAACAGGGTGACATAATTTTACACTGATATAAAAAGTTAGTATCCCAATTTATGTAGTATAACTAAATTCATTAAAAAAAATCTTTTCTAGTAGCCCAGAGTCTAACTCCAGCCCATTATTTTGGGAACAAAGCAGGCACCTTCCAAGTCTGCCTAAGAAAACATCATTTTCCATTAACGGCTTTGCAATTTGTTCAAGAGGCATGGAATCCCTGAATAAATGGGCCATTGGAAACTAATTAATGACACTCCACCTTAGAAACATTTTTAACCTTATGAGCAGGTACTAACTCATAGCTGAAACAGAAATGTAAAATCATTTGAAGAACAACTCAACCTTTATTACTTAGTATATACCAAGGGAGGAATACTGTGTGCTAGAAACATTTATCTGACACATACATGGAAACAATACAGCCCAGGCTGGTAGGTGTAGCACACAGAGCTGTTAAAGAGAAAATGTCAGTATTCACAATTGAGATTTATGTTCTCAATAAGCAATTCAATTATTGGTTTAAGGAAGGTACTATTTTTCCAAACAAGTTTAAAAGCCCCTTGAACACTAATTTTTAACCAATTGTGTCAAAAGGACAATGGTGACTCAAAAAGGAGACAAAGACACATTTCATAGACTCTTAAGTTTTTTCTCTTGTCTGTTTCTTACTTCTGTGGATGGAATTATTCTTCTGTCCCATTGAATGATAATTTGTCTTTTTCCACCAACACCTGAGAATGGCTGGGAACAGCAGATCCAGGGGCTGTTGGTGTCTGTATTAGTCAGGTCCCTTAGAGCAGTGGTTCTCAACCTTGCTAAAGCTGCAACCCTTTAATACAGTTTCTGTGGGTTGTGACCCACAGGTTGAGAACCGCTGCTTTAGAGGGAAGAGGAAGAAGTTTCAAAAAGGGGTCATTTGAGGAGGGCTCATTTACAAAGGTGAGGGTGTATGGGGAGCCACGATGGGAAATGCTGAGCTGGGGCTTAGTAGCATCTTCAGCTTCACCTGCTAGCACAGAACATCAAAGGAGAGGGCAGCTCAGGAAGAGAAGAAAGATGCACATGGGGGGTGGGGGGGCAGCTCCTGTGGCTCAAAGAAGTAGAGTGCTGGCCCCATATACCAGAGGTGGCGGGTTCAAACCTGGCCCTGGACAAAAACTAAAAAAACAAACAAAAACACCCCAAAAAAGATGCACATAGGGTTGCCCATTTTGGAAAGGCAGGGCAGAACTGTGTCCAGGGACAGAGCCAGCCAAAGGCATCCTTGCAAGGAGGTATCTGGGCAATAGATAAATATCCCAGACTGACCCTCTTGTTTCCTTCTAATCTCCGTGGGGCTTCTCACTGGCTGACCCAGTCTAAAGCCATAGTGTTTGGAGTTCCAAACTCTTGGTGCTGTCTATACAGACCAGTCCTCCAAGGTGGAGAAGGGCAAGGAACATATCTGAGGGGAAAATTGAGTCCTATGGTGTTTTTGTAGGAGATATAAGGGGAAAAAAGCTTTTCCTATTGGCACATATTATACACGACACTGAAAATTTCACATCTGGTCACCAAAATGTGTGTGGATTTCTCTCTACCAACAACCGGTTCTCCAGTGGATACCAGCTAGACGTTAACTCAATCCTGACACTGTCTAGGAGGTGGAATCAGATCCCTCAGGTTAAAGTCTTAGCCCCGCAAGCCTGTCCCAACTGCAGATGCCAGTCACAGGCTCCAGGTTGTCACCTGTATTTCTGATCAACCATTTACACATCAGAGTTCCCATGACCACCTCCCTGGGTTTGATTCATTAGCTAGGACAGCTCACAGAGCTCAGGGAAATACTTATCTGTTTATTATAAGGTGTATTATGAACAGCCAGATGGAAGAGATGCAAGGTATGTGGGAAGGAGTGCGGGGCTTCCATGCTCTCTCCGGGGGCGCTGCAAATCTAGAAGCTCTCTGAAACTTGTCTTTTGGGTTTATGCATAATTTAGTAGGTATCATAGACCACTGATTATCAACTCAACATTCAGCCCCTCTCTCCTTGCCAGAGTCACCAACCAGGTAGCTCTGTCTAGTTTCTCCATATAGTTGTTTCATGGTTTCTGCAGAACTAGAGGATAGCCGTTGAAAATGGCTGTTGTCATTGCCTCACTGGCTAATATGAGCATGAGAAGAAATTACTAGGGTGATTTGTAGCAAGTTACAAAGGAAACATGAAATTTAACTGTGGTTGGGACTTCTAGCTAAGTCTGATGGGGTCGTATTGAAACTTCATAAAAACAGGACAGAAAGCAAACTAGCACAGAGGTAAAAGATCTTCAGTTGTCTTCTTTGTGTCTGTCCAGCCAGCACACAGAGGATTAGATGCCAGGTGTGAACAGGAAGATCTAAAGAAGTTTCCCACTGTACTTACATTAGAATTATCCAAACAAACAAACAACTAGGCTTCAACTGCAGAGATGCTGCTGCTGTTGACTTGGAATGGTGCCTTTGCATCAGTTTATTTTAAGGAAATGGGGACTCTATATTCCTGAAAGTAAGTGCCCCCCTCCAGGGGGTATAGAATGGTATAAAATATGGTCTTTGTGGGGTGATGGCATTTAATCTTTGTAATTTAGGAAGCTGTGCAAGAAACTCAACTTTACTTTTGTTGCATTGAACCTACTTTATATCAAGGTCCCATTCTACTAAGACTAACACTAATTTTATGTTAAAATTAGTCACTTTGCACTCCCACTTCTTCAGCATTGGAGTGGACTTACAGCATTGGAGTATTCATGATTTGGCCTGGGCAGGTGTAGGAGTGATGTCTACCTTTCAGGAGATTTTCCATCCTACTCAGTGTCCACAGGTCTTTAGAGTCTGTCCTGCTTCCCCGATGGATGCTGACAGAGGCGTCTGACTAATTTTCAGCCACAGGATTCACAGTCTACCAACCAATAGTCTTACCTAGCTTCGAAGCTTCAATCTGTTCTTGCTCAAAGCCACATAGGAAAGGGCTAGTCTTTTTTCTGGGCTCTCTCCATCTAGATGTGTGTGGGCAGCCTTGGGAGATCAGGGCTCTGCTGCTAAGAGAACAGGTGGACTCTGGGCTCCATTGTGACCTGCCTTGGGTGCATCTTCCTGGGTACCTCCATGAGGCCTTTCCTGCTCTGCTTTTCTGAGCCTGATGATGTGGGGGCATGAGAAGGCTTGTGCCGGCTCTCAGACCCCAACCAAGCTGGGCCTGCCAGGTCTCCTTTGGTGCTCAGCTTGTAGGGATGCAGGATGTGGGCTTCCTTCTGGAGTGCTCAACAGAATATGACTATCTTGTTCTCCTCTCCAATTCTTTCCCCCTTGCCAAGTAGGCGGGTCTCTATCTAGTCCAAGGATCACAGTGGGGAAGGTTCAACTGATTTGGTCTTTGTAGTCTTGTAAACTTATACTTGGATTGCAGTCTTTGACCTTAAAGCCAAACTATGTTGGTAATTGTGAAGTGGAGAGATGGGCATTTGGTGGTTCATTATACTACATACCTTGTTTCTTCTTGTGTATATGTTTGGAATTTTCTATGGTAAAGATGGTTTGAAAAAAAAATTTTTTTTTAAAGGCAAGAATTTGATATACAGATTCTCTGATGTCCTTGTAAAAACCCCCTAATGGGTGCTTCATGTCTACAATTCTGAAGAAGGAAAGGTTTCAGGGGCAAAAATTAAAAGAACATGTGGGCATGTGTCTATGTGTGTCTGTGTGTCTATGTTGTATCTGTGTCATTATGTCTGTGCTTTGTGTCTCTGTGCTTCTGTGTGTCTGTCTGTGTGCCATAACAGGACCAGTGGAGCGCCAGAGGAGACCTCTCCTCGTGTCCCAGCCCTTGGGTCCCTGCCTTGCCCTTGCTGAGTGCTCTGGTTCTGGGGGAATTGTCTTCAATCCTTTATATCCTTGATTTTGACTTTGGCCTGTGGGACTCTTGCCAGCATCATCCTCAGCTCCTGTGTTTCCTACAGAGACTGTTTCCCAATTGCTCTTCTCCAGGGCCCACCTTGGTCCTGTCTGCTCTCCCCCCTCACCTCTGCTCTGCGCCCCTTGCAGCACAGCCCCTCCCCACTGTGACTGTGGCTGTCTTGACTCTGGGGGATCAGGGACCTTTGGAAAGCATTATTGGACCTTGGCTTGATTGCCAGTCAGGGGCAATGAAAAATTCAGAACCTTGCACCGTCTCCTCACCAGGCCTGGTCCTCAAGGGCCTTCAGGGTTCTGAGCCCTAAGCTGGAGTGCTGTTTGGCACCATAACTACACCATGGCAAACTACATGTGTTAATGCTTCTAGAGTAACAAGGGCCTTTGGAGAGAACAAGTGGAGGGATGGGAGGCTGCCTTCTGGAGGCCATGGCCCTGCTGGCATCAGCTTTCCTGAGAGGCAGTCTGAGCCCAAGGTGAACAGGACGGCTTGCTGGTCATCGCCATTGCCAGGGTGGGAGGTCCTGCTGGAGGTATCAAGGAGGCGCTGATGTTGCAGTTCAAGTCTGGAGGCTGCTGCAGAAGTCCCTCTTGCTGGGGGGAGGTCAGTCTTTTGTTCTGTCCAGGCCTCCGGCTGATGGGATGAGGCCCACTCACATTGTGAAGGCTAATCTGTTTCAAAGTCTATCAATTTAGGTGTTAATTTCATCCAAAAACACTCTCCAGAAACATCCAGAATAATGTTTGACCACATATCTGGGCATTGTGGTCCAGCCAATTAACCCATACAATTAACCATCATGGCAACCTTTAAATACTGAGGCCAGTGCTGTTGTTAAGCATTGACCTCCCTTTGACACCACCTAGGTCATGGTGACCTTATGGAGGCCTTGTGCAGCAGTCCCCTCTTGGGTGGTCTGCCATGCTCCTGGGAATCCCATCTATGCTTTAAACTAAAGGGGCTTGGATCTTTTAGTTTAGCATTGCCAAACAGGCCTTTGCCAAATCTCTCCCCTCTGCTTTGTCACTCTAAACTCAGAGAGGGAAGTTTGCCCCTGGGCTCTGTTCTTTCTTTGAGGCTGGCCTATTCAAAGGCATGAGATTAAAAATGGCCCTTCCGGCAGAGGCCACCAGGATGGATTCCTCTGGAGTGCTCCTGGGAAAGCACATCTGTCAGCGGCTTACGAGCCTGTCCAGGCTGGTTTCCACTTGCTTGCAGGTGCAGAGCAGTGAGCTGCATCAGGCACTCACGTGTGTCCTTTGGGTATTTTATGTGACTTCTGAAAGCCTCTCACATTAGCTCCAGCTTATATGCTCTTCCCAGAGGAGATGGGGAGCTGTAGCCCTGCTGTGCCCCACGATTGCAGAAGGGCACTCCTTGCTCTACAGACAGTGCTTATTCAGCAGTGACAGGAGATTCTGCTGGAGAGTGCTTATTCAGCAGTGACAGGAGACTTTTTATGACAGGGGACCCCTGACCTTAGATACTCTTGCTGGAACTTGTAAGGCAATGATGAGAATGTAAACTCAGACTGGAACTCCCTGCCCCTTGCCTGCTTTCCAACCGTTTGGGATACACTGGTCCCTCTCTCTGGCTTCATGTTAGATCCTGGAAAACATATGCCCCATCTAGCCAGCTTTTATTCCCTTTGGGAACATGTCCTGGATGTCTGCTAAGCTCCTGGGCTGTGCTGTGGGCCAGGGACACAGGGAGCAGAGAGACACCAGCAGTGCTGGTAGGTCTGAAAGGGTAAGACAGTATCATTGCCAAATCTCTCCCCTTTGCCACCACCCAAGTGCCTGCTTTGCCATTACTGCAGCTGACATCATGCTTTCTATAGCTTGTGGCTGCTGCTCTCCATCAGCCTGTCCTAGGGCAATTGGAGCCACGTTGCAAAAAAGTGCCTTTGAGTTTATGTTTCCACCTTTATTACCCATCCCCAGCTGCCAGGAACCAAGGCCTGTGGGGTGTGGGGTGTGGAAGCCTAGCCTTTTGCCTTGGGCTGGGAACATTCTGAGGTGTAGTTTATGCGTTTGAGTTCCTCAGGGAATGTGGGGGTCAGACTGAAGCCACCTGCTGCTTTGCTTTTGCCTGAGCTCCCTCTCTGGCTTGGCTGTACGCCTCCCAGCCCTCCCAGACTCCTACTCACTCACCAGCTTCCTGGGGAGTTCTTCCTCTCACCTCTGGGGAGATCTGCCCTGAGCCAGCCACAGAAACCTGGTCAGAAAAATACAAAACCATATGACTAAGTTTAAGGGGTGCTAGGAACACAGTACAAGGGCTCTGTGTTCTGTGAATGTGTGTGACACACAAAGAAAAATATATCAGGGAAATATCATTGGCACCACAATGTTCACATAGTGGGCACAGGACTGGTGGCAGTGATGGGGCTTCTGGTGCTTGTGGGTCATCGCAGAGGCATTGTTGCTTGATTGTTCTGCACTAATGTTGTTGTGGGTTTTTTCTGTGCTTTCTTTCATTCTGCCCACGAAGCTGCTTCCTCTACTCTAGCCTTCTTGGTAATCCTGTGAGTTCCCTCATGTCCTCTTTCTTTTGCAACCAAGAGCTCTGCCTAATCTTGAGTCAGGAGTTTGAGGAGGATTGAGGGAGGGGGCGAAGGAAGGCTGTGAATGGAGGTGTGAAGGGCCCTGGAGTCCGGGGAGCTGTGGGAACTTGGCATTATTAGGGAGGGCATCAGGAAGGAGGCAGAAAGGGCCAGGAGCCAGTGCAGAAGGATCCTATGTACTCAGCTGTAGAGAGGGGACTTGTGTTGTTTTAAGTCATTCTTTGCTTCAAAATGTAATCCAAATGGGGAGTGGTCCTTTGACACTTAGTGACCTAAACTCTTTGACTCTAAAATCAATTGCAGTCTACTTATAAATGAAAATTTCTGCAACATCTTTCTCCAACTTTCTAGATCCATGGGTCAAGAGCTAACAGTGAAGAAAGGGACCCAGCTGAAGGATTCCAAGCTTTTTCATATAAGAGGAGCCAAGGCAAGGAGGAGGATCTTTTTTCTTTTTTCTTTTTTTCTTTTTTGCAGTTTTGGCCAGGGCTGGGTTTGAACCCACTACCTCTGGCATATGGGGCCGGCGCCCTACTCCTTTGAGCCACAGGCGCTGCCCGAGGATCATTTTCAAAGCGCTTCCCATGCTGTGTCTAATTTGGAAGTTTTATTATTATCATCTCATTTTGTAGATGAGGAAACTGAGGCTCAACTAGCTTGTGAGACTTATTCCAGCTCCACAGTATCAAGTTCCTCCCTAGGTGCACTTAGGTGATTTTATTTGCAGGTCACATTCCAGTGTCTGCCCAGAGCACATGTGAAATACAGCTCACCTCCAGGGTCGTGATGAGGCATCAATCTTATTTCTTCTGTGTCTTTCTAGTTTGGATGTGAGAGAAGATGTACATTTATCAGGGTCGACTGAGACCACTGTTCAGAATTCAGCTCCAAGTGGGCTGTGAGCCTCAGAGTTTGCAGATATAGGTGGGTCTAACCTTGGCAGCGAGGGGCTAATAACTGATGCTATGATGTAAGTTTGAGATACAGGGATTTACACATTTGTGTAAACCAAAGTCCTTTACTAACTAGTATGAAAGAGCAGTGTGCTGCTGAGGACATGCACTTATAGGAAGAATCCATATGGTAGTAACTGTCACCACTTACCCCACATCCACAATGTGCCATCTCAAGCTGGCAACTCTACAATCCACACGAAAGTATGCTGAGGCGGTTATGCTCATTTTACATATGTAGAATCCAAGGTCCAAGACGTTTAATTCCTTTGTCTGAGATCACACAGCAAACAAGTAGAAAAATTTTGTCTGACTCCAAAGTCCGAGCATTTCCATCCAGAATCTTGTTACTCTAAGTTTTGTCTTTGGACCATCAGCATCACCCGGGAGCTTGTCAGAAATGCAGGATCCCAGGCTCTACCCTAGACATAGCTAATTAGAATCTACATTTTAACAAGATCCCCGGGTGATGTCTATGCACAATTTCAAGGCATTGTTCTGGTTACACTATCTCAGCTTCATCTTTTCAGGCTCTTGCGAAGGGAATCCTTGTTGCCATAGTCTCAATAGAGCATGAGTACAACAAAGTCTCCTGGAACATTTCTTTTACCCTTTAACATGGAGAATTGTCCCATTTTAGCCTCATAGTTTACCTGAGTCTTAAACTGCTGGGGCCCTATTTGTAAGGGGGCGGGGCGGGCAGAAAGAGTGGCGGCCAGACCCGTGATGCTCTGTTTGGCCAGCAGGGGGCACCCGCAGCCTCTCTAGCAGCTGGAAAGGCAGGTGGGAAGCTCCTACCTGTCCTGCCCGTACAGAGGGTGCAAGGTATGGATTAAAAGTAAGACTATGGGAGAAAAGCCTTGCTCTCTGCTTGCTTGGCCCAGAGCACTTGGCTTCTTAGAGCTGTGGTGCAGAGGTGCAGTGGGGCTTTTGTTAATGTTTGTGTGTTTCCGAGTAGGTGTTGGGGCTAAGCCCATGAAACTTTGGGGGGTGAGGGTTCTGCAAACCAACTCTTGGAAGCAGGTGCTACGGACAGGACAGGGTGGGGGGTGGGTAAAAGGGGAGCCCGGATTCTAATTTTGGCTTTCCCACTAACTGACAATGTGAGATTGGGTCCTGGCTCCTTTTGGGCCTTAGTTTCCTTGGTTGTCTGACGCATAAAGTGCAAAAGATCACCTCTAAGGTCTTTTCAAGCTGGAACGTTCTATGAAGTCATAATTAAAATGCCTCGAACAAACACTCTCTATTTAAAAGAATTTTTTGTTGTTGTCAAATCAAACTGTGCAAAGCTAATTATCACTCCCTAATTCATCTATTTTCTAATTTCACTTTTTTCTGCCTAAGTGTTTTTTAGGTTTAAAAGCAAATATTTAAAAAATATATGAAAAGTCACAAAACACAAATTTGAATAAGTTGCTAATACTGCAAACATCCCTAAATCCAGAAAGATAGCATACTATTTTTACTAAATAACAGCCTAACACATCTATATAAGGACTTTTATATTTCTACAGTTTTTTTTTTGCTTCATATACTTTGATCATCTTCCCATAAATGCCATTTTGTACTGTTTTTCATACAAGGAATTAACAAGATAATCTAGATTTCCCCTCACAGATTGATCAAAATTTATATCCTATTACTGATAGGTGGGATGTGTAAACCTTGCAACTTCAAACACTATAGGATTGTCTTTTTTTCAAACAGAAAACCTAGAAATCCTATCTCACCCTATTCCTTTCAACAAAGAATATGGTGCATTGAAAGCTTTATATACTGTACTCTTGAATCTATTCTTGAGAGTAGAGAACTTCCATTGACTGTCAGCAAGAATTCCAGATTCAGGAATTAATCATATATATTTGATGACTTGAAGACTTTTTCAGATTAACTTCTAGCTCAGCATACTCCAAACCTTCTTTCTCCTCCATTCTCATTTACTTATGGTGCTCAGTGCTAGGATATGTTCCTAGGTAATAGAATTAGTGGTCCAGTACCTTTTTGAGAGTGTCAAATGAATCAGCCTACAGAGTGTTCCTGGAAGCCATTTCTACACACTCCAGAGCTAAGCTGGCAATCAGGGCTGAGTCCACTGTTGTTGCTGAAGTATTTCCACCCTTGTGGGGCAGTAAAGGCCACTGGCTGTGGCTGAGCAACTCTCTAACCTTCCCCAAGAGAAGCTTCAGAAGAGGGTGGCTGACTGGAAAAACTTCTTTCACACTTTAAGATTTCTTTACCTCTCCTGACCTGATCCAAATCTCAATGCCATTTCCCTTGTTGCTGATGAGTCCTTTGTGCTTATTCACTACTTTTCTTTCCACATCCCCAAAGTTGGCTTAAAATGGAAATAGTTGCATCTTGATCTTTCTTGTCACCTCAGACCACAAGTAGAGTATCAGCATAAGAAAAGGATGGCACCCTTTATCTAGAAAGATTTCTCAGGTAGGTCTCCCTGCCTCTTGCCCATGCTGCTGTTTTATTTGCCTAAGTTTTTTTTTTTTTTTCCTAAAAAAAAAAAAAAAAAAAAAAAATTAAACCTGGTATAAGAATATACTGAGCCAAAGTCAGAATGAGGAATTTTCTGTTAAAAAAGGTAAACTGAGGTACAATTATTATTTTTTTTTCAGGGTAAAAAAAAGAGATTTTATTTAGAAAGAACGAAGAGAAAGTTTAGAGCATTTCCAAAGATACAATTTTTTTTTTTTCAGAAACATTGTGTAAACAATACTTCATGAACTAGGAAGCTCAAAACCAGAAGTGGCTTGGGAGCTCCACTGAGAGAACATGAGGGAGTGGAATTTCAAAGGAACGTGGAAGTAAAGCAAAGAAAATTTTTGTTGAGTTTTAGTTGCCTTATTTTTCCCACTGAAGAATTCCTAGTTACATAATTACAAGTTTGCTGCTTCTGATTGGTTGAGCTTAAGCTTTGTTTTTTCTTCATTATAGTCACAGACAAGAAATAGCTCAAGTTAAATTTTGCTTATGTTTGCAAATCAAGCAAGGTGAAGGCCGTTTCTGAGGCCTAATTGACTTTGCTCCGAAAATCTCCAGGCCTGTCTCCATTTTAATTTATTTAACAACTCTGTAAGACCAATGACCCCACTTCTTCAAAAAAGATATGCCATGAATGAAAAAGTGGGAGTAAAGTCGGGAAGTAACTTTGAGATGAAAGAAACTTAAGAGACAGATCAAGAAAATGTAATGGGTGGACACTGTTTGGACCCTGGTTTGAACAAACTGACTATAAAAATATTTGTGGACCATGTAGGGACGCTTGTGTGTACTAAGGAATTCTTGTTAAATGATACGGTTAGGTGTGACATGGTGATAGTTCAGATTATGGTTCAGCAAATGGTTGTCACTCTCTACTCTCCTCCATCCTCTGTAGGAGATACAAGGAAGGAGGCAGATGTGAATCCCAGAGGATGTCAGGGGCCTTATTCAAGGGGGTGGCAACAGGGTTGGTGGGAAGGGGATGGACCACAAAACCATTTTTCTCTGATCATTTTCCCTTCCCCATACAGTTATACTTTTTCCTGGCCTTGGGCTTTACTCAATCCTTCTTAGGAAGCCCTTCCTGACTCCTTTCTCTTCCAATTCCCTCCAGTCTGATCTTGCATTGTCATAGCTCATGCTGTCTGTCCCCTCCCTGAATGCTTGCTATACTCCCAATGAATTTACAGGCCACTGCTTGGAGGTAAGCCCTTGGTCACATGTTCAACTCCTCAGTTAGACAAGCGGCTCTTTGGGGAAGGGCCATGGTTGGGTCTGAGGTCTGCTGCAGCCCTTGCATCTTATGAGCTCAGAAAAGTTTTGCTGATTGAAAAGCCCACCAGGGGAAGACAAGTTACCTTGGAAAATATATTTGCATAGTGATGGGGTTGCCTCTACCACCTGGAGGGGAGTTAGGCAGGAACCTGCTGATCTCCTAGAGGGCAAGGATTTTTTTCATTTATTTTATTACAGAGGTTTTATTTCATTATGTCCTATCACTGACTGCAGCTCTTCAGGAGACTCTTGCTTGGCAAACAAGAGGGTGATGGGCTCCCTGCAGTGGCTCCCAGTCCTGACCACAAGTTAGAAACACCTGGAGGGATTTTTTTTGTTTTTTTTTAATTTTTATTTTTTGGATTAAAGATGGCGGCTGAGTAACAGCTTCCCTGCAACTGGGCACGGCAAGTCTGGGGAGACAAGACTCCAGACATCTCTGGCCGGTGGGATCTGCCTATGATCATCCCTTTGAGGATACAGGGAGCCAGCAAGGGACTTCTGGACCCCAGGAG
>CAUYPK010098781.1:0-21190 GCA_963574355.1 Loris lydekkerianus
TTTAAAAAATTATTTATACTGGGGCATCTTACAAGGGTATATGCGAAACTTAGTAAATGTGGAATGTAAATGTCTTGGCACAGTAACTGGGAAAATGCCAGGAAAGCTATGTTAACCATTGTGATGAAAATGTGTCAAACAGTCTGTGAAGCTAGTGTTATGATGCCCCATGATCATATCAATGTACACAGCTATGATTTAATAAAAAAAAAAAAAAAAAATTATCTATACTGCCCGTTTGATTCAAGTCTCCCAACATTGTGAGGCGACCTGGGTTGGTGGAAGGTTAGGTTTCATCAGCTGTCTCCCCAGGTTCCTGCCTCCAAAGTTTATTACTTTAACTACAACTATAGAAACTCAACCCCTCCCAGTTAAATTATCCATTTTTTCCTATTCCAAATTTAAAAATTTTTAGGGCTGAGATCTGTTATTAGCAGCTTTGAAGCTCATTAATACAGCTATGCTAACCTTAAATTTAGTGAAATGTTTCTGAAAAAATGCTGATGTTTAAAGTTTATAAAAAATATGTTATTTTAAATTTAAAAATAACCTCAAACATATAGAAAATATATTGACTGGTACAGTAAAAACTAGAACTACAGATGTATAAGAAAACAAAAACAACCTCAAATTTTAACAACCAGTTATAATTATTATTAATCCAGGTTGAATTCTTCTGGACTTTTTCCTATGCAAAGTTTTATTTTTCAAAAAATAGACCCACATTGTGTGACATGTTGTGACTTACTTGTTCATTTAATTATACAGAATAAAAATTTTTCCAGGCTAATAAATATTCACTTATTATATCAATTTTATGAATACTGAGAAATTTATAGCTAATCCTATATTTTGGGTCTGTATATACATTTTATTTCAGAGTTCTCACAACTGGCATTGCCAAGTCAAAGTCTAAATGTTTTTTGTAATTCAATATTTGACTGTTTTCTATTATTAGCCAGGTAGGTACTAGGAAATACTGTTAAATAAGAAAAGATCCTCATCTTTATTGAGCTTTTTGTCTTTTCTGGGGAGGTGTGAAATGGAGGTGAGGACCGTGTGGGAAACAATCCAAACCATAAAGGAAATTTCAGAGTGATTCTATTACCAAGGAAATGGAATCACTGTAACAGTGACTGGGGAAGTGTGGGAAAGAGAGTGGGATTATTTTAGAAGAATGAGAAGGACTCTGAGAAGCCATCTGAGCTAAAATTCGAAGGAAGTCAGTAATACAATTACAGAGTGATCTACATAATGCATATATAGACTGTGAAGCTAGAACCAGCTTAAGGTCTCCATAATCTGGATGTCACTTACTCCTTCAATATCCAAGCACTATACGTGGCACATACTAGGCACTAAACTAGATTATTTTTATCTGCGAAATTCTGCTGCAAGAAAAAAACCTAAAACCTCACAATGGGATCTATGAATTTGCACTCACAGCTACCTAGTTTGATGAGATGCAAGAGCTGCTCCGAGGGTGCACAAACAGACTGAGGCTTGATTTCATTGATGAGGCCATTAGCAATGCTGATATAGCCATCATAGAGCAGCTGGCTAATGATCAGCTTGTAGAGCTGCTGGCGGTCCTTCAAGCCCACTTTGGTTCTGTACATCTTGGAGAAGAGGATAATTTCCCTGTCAGCTGCAAAAAAGGAAAACAGGTGGATGGTAAAGAGAGGCAGGCACTAGTAAATCACAGAAGCAACACAGGACTCTTTGGTCATACTTCATCTTACACAACTAAAATCTCATCTCTATCTGCTGCATTATCTTTGATCAGTGATCTCATTTCTCGGAGCTCAGATACTTCAGCTGTTAAATTATTGGAAATTAAACAAGATGGTGCACATAAAGTATTAAGCACAGTGCCTGGCATACAGAAATTCTTCAAGTCATGCTAGCCAATATTTACAGGAGAATCCCTTATCAACTTTTCTTCTCTGCCAAACTAACCACTGGTACTTTTTATTCTTTATTGCTATCTCAGAGCCTTCTATGCTATTCTGTCAATATCCAGACTACCGTTTCCACTAGCTGAGTTGTATGCTTACTAATGTCTGTTATGTTTATTCTTAAAACCTGTTTAATGGCAATTGAGCTTGTTATTGTAATTACATAATTTAGATAGTAAATCAAAATATGAGGGCAAAAAATGCTATTGTACTCTAAAAAGCAAACCAAGTTGAATGCATTGGAAAGATTCAAAGGTGAACTACACTTAATAAAATATTGTCAAGTAAGATAGGATCAAAACAGTAACAAAAATGGGGAAAAAATGTAAAAATTTGGAAGCACTGCACACTCACTGATTTACAAACATCTAAGTTCTCCTTCAGTCTTAGAAAGTGCAACAGAAACCTGTAGATGATAGTATCTGGTTTATTCAAAAAATAACTCTAATTGGTAGGCATGACTGGATAATTTGATTATCAAAAATCAGTATCTATGTGTATGAGTATGTGTGGACAGATATTAAAAAGCCACATATGTCTAGGGACAGCAACAAGAAATAAAAGCGGCCTTAGAGCTTGAGTGCTTACACCCTGGGCAACAGTGATAGGTGGTAATTGCAATAGCCAACACTTACTAAGCACATCCTACATGCCAGATAACCATGCTAAGCACCTTATAAGCATTAGTTCATCAAATAAAATCATTCAATGTACTCAAATATATGTACAAGCAAAGGTATATTGTGCAGAAAACACTGGGACACAATAAAGATGATGAAACCAGCTCAAAGAACTTAGGACACCTATTCAAGGAAAACTGTGGCTGTGTAACTGAAGTGACTGCCAGAACTGCCCACTCCAGAGCCCAGAACTTAACCACTGAAGGCGCTCAGGAAAAGACAACTCAAAATAAGATGCCTTGGTATGCTAATTACTTTAAATTGAAGACATCCAGGGAACAGAATGCAGGCGGAGGCTTTCTGAGCGCCCCTTATCTGTCTGAAGATGAATCTTCCCAAAAAAACACAAATCACCAGGGCAGGTGTTGACATCACCCATAGAGCTGACCACCTATTCTTTTAAGGGCTGCTCTGAGACAGCTTTTACTACAAGAGAGATTTTTTTATCTGCATAACAAAACCGCCTTTACTCACTGTACGTTTCCTCTCCTCACCCTCCCCAAACTAGTGTCCACACTGCCCCGGAAGCCCCAAGCCCCTATTCCTTTCCCTAGCTCAGGATGCTGTATAAACTTCAATCATTTGACACTTCTCATATTTTGTGGGACTCCTGTGCGTAAAGATTTTTTCCCCCTATAGACAAAGTTTAATAAACAGAAGAAATGAAAGATTCTGGGTTAGAAACAAAGAATAAATATCGCTGGAAAAAAATTTGACAAGTTCTACTGTAAATATCGGCTAACGTAACTTGATTCATTTCTCTATGTCAGGCACTGTGATCAATGCTTGGGGCACCACCTTGCTTTTATTTAACAGTTAATTTATTGTATGACAATAAGGAACCTAGAAGCATGGAGGGGAACTATTTTTCACTCTCCCAGCCACTCTTCCATCTGAAGAGTACATCACAGGGTACATCATGGGGTGTACAATGGTAGTTTTTAAAAGGTGATCCAGCCCCCGCTTCAACTCCCATAGAACGTTCGCTCGCCGGGCTAGCAGAAGCCTAATTATCACCCCCAACTTGCAGGCCAGGACACCGAAGCGCGAGGACGAGAACCCGACCCAGGACCACTGGGCGGAGTTGGAGGGCACTAGGGCGAGAGTACAGACTCCACCTCACTACAAGCGCCGCGACCGTCCCGATGCGGAAGTGAACTAAGGATTGTGGGCGCGAGGCCTTTCGAGGAGCAGGAAGGGGTGTGCAGGCCAAGCCTGGCAACTCGGGAAACGCCAACTCCGGGCGTATACCACCCTGCTGACTCTCCACTCTTCCCGCTTCGCTCCAGCCCTTTCTGTGGTCTTCTAAAGGCCCCAGCCGACCGCACCAGCCACTCTCCCCGTACGCCCAGACCCCCGTACCAGCTGGTCCCGCTCCCTCGGTCTCCCGCTCTCTCCCAGAAAAATGGAGGCACTAATCCTGCCCAATCGATCGCTCCGAGTGCACGTTTACTACGCACGCGCACAGGGTGCCACGCCGAGCGCTGCGCTATCGATAGGTCCTACTCTCTCTTGCCCTTCTCGCCATCTTACTGGCATGTTCAAAAGGTTCGTTCACCTCCTTCGACTTTACCTCCTATGGGACAACGCTGACGTCAAGGAGCTGTTGTCTCACGGACAAATGCCTGATCTCGGAGAACACCGCGGGCTCTAAAACCGTCACGGGTCTGTCGAGCCGTTGACTCCACCACTTCCGGGGTCGTAGGGAGCAAGTGCGCCTGCGCTCCGTCTGCGCGTCCGAGCGCGTCTCCAGCCGCCGGCCTCCTTGTGAACCAATCCTAAGGCAGCCTCGCTCTAGCTCAGGCCAATCAGCTTTCGGGCTAGAGGGTTTAACTCCTATTTAAAAAGAGGAACCTTTGAATCCTAACGGCTGAGAGCTGGGAGGACTCTGGGACTTGGATCTGAGGTTGGAGCCGGCGGGTAGACTGGGCTGGGGAGCTAATCCTTGCGTGGCGGACGAGGGCAGCGGGGACAGGGGCCGGGACGAGGGGCGGCCGGCTGCGGTGTCTTCTTCGCAGACTGCGGGGCCGCGGGCTGGAGGGAAGGAGTGGAGCGACAGAGTTCTCCCTCGTCCCTGCGTCCTTGGGCCATGGCGTTCTCCTTTGCCCTCCCAGCCCCTTTCCATCGGCTCCTGGGTGCCGAGGCGCCCTCCGAGATGCCACTTGTTGGCTTAGTGGGTAGGGCGCTTCCACATACTCCGGGGCTGGCGGGTTGGAACCTGGCCCGGGCCAGCCAAACAACATGACAACTGCACCAAAAAAGAGCCCGGCGTCCTGGCGGGCGCCTGTGGTCCCAGCTACTCGGGAGGCAGAGGCGGGAGAATCGTCTAAGTCCCCCAAATTGGAGGTTGCCGTGAGCTGGGACGCTACGGTACTCTACCGAGGGCGACTCTGTCTCGAAAAGAAAAAGCCACTTGTTGACAACTAGCGATGGAAGGGGATTGTTGAGTGGCGTTGGCGCGCGGGGCGCGGGGGGGCGATCAGGGTTAGAGACAGGTGGTCTTTGCAGTCTTGGAGTTTACGTTCTAGGGGGGGTTGGGGAGACAGACGACGAGCTAACAAGATAACTTGCCGCCGTCACGGGTGTTATGAAGGAAGTAAAACAGTAGTGCAGCTTAACGGGGGTTATTTAGCTAGAATAGCCTGGGAAGGCCTTTATCCTGACCGGATGAGTGGGTGAATTAGTGTTAAGATGACCCCGCAGAGGTCTTTTGGGGCCGGGGCTTCTCAGCCGTCGGTCTTGGAGCAGTTATGTCAGGATTACTTGAAGACCTTGTTAAAAGTATAGCCCCACCCAGGGCCCAGGAAATCGGAATTGCGTAGAGATAGGACTCACGTGTCTAATTATTAACAAACTCTTCAGGTGATTCTTATGTTTCATTGAGAAGTAGTGCCGCAGACCCCTGCATACCAATCATCTGCGAATGTTAAAATGCAGAACCTGTTTTATTAGGTCTGGAGTTGGGCCTGAGAATCTCCATTCTAACAAACATTTGGGCGAGGTAGGAGTAGCTACCATCCTAGACTGTTAATATCACTTCCTCTTATCTAACCTCCTTTGTTCCTTGAATTAAAAACATTTTTCTGTAGCACACGGTTCCTCGCTCCTCTCCTTCATATCTCTGTAGACATTCATGACTCTGAGAGGAAAAAATATATAAAACTCTCCCTGTACTTAATAACCTAACAGCTTTTCTATTCAAAGTAGTAGGATCTCTGGTTTGAACTGAATGGTTCCTGTAAATGTCATCTGGTTCCTGAATCTCATTGTAGATAAGAATCACCTGAAGGGTAGTCTTCCTGGAGCGCTCCCTAGAATTCTAGATTACAGTCTTATTCCATTTTACTTATTCAGTTTCCCTAGGAAGAAAAGTGGAGTAAACTGGAACTTCTGTCAGAAGAATGTTGAATAAATGTCCTTGGGCTGGGTAGTCTCATTAGTCTGCTACTTGTAACTGTCAGGGAAAGTGAAGAATGCATTAGAGCATATGCAGAATTAATATTTGCATAACACAAGCATGCATTTCCTTATTTTTGCTAACCCCTTGTTTTTAATAAGGGCTTCAGCCTCATTAGTCCCAGTTCTGTCTTTGTCTTTTCTCTGTAGAGTTGTTTGCTTATTTGTAAAATGGATGTGAAAACATGGGGATGGAGAGTTCTTTGAGACTCTAGAATTCTGAGAGCACCTGGGTGAGAAAGGTTTCTGCTTTCTTAATGTTCTACCTATTTGATAGGTTGTTGTGCCTGACTCACAGTATGAGCTTACTAAATGTTATAAACTATTTTTATTATTGATTTCCTTTGTAAGTGGATTGATTTGTTCTTAAAGGCATATTATGTTCTAGGTTTTGGGGTGGAAACAGTGAATATAGTGGGACTACGTCCTTCTGTACTATTAACCTAACGGCTAATTATTATAAGCTAAGGTTACATGGAACTTATTTCTGTGCAGAGTCTGAGCATGCTGGATGTCTGACTATGGGGAGACAGGCAGTAAACAGATGCACATGATGTTCATGTCAGACATTAAAGATTATGAAGAAAAATAAGGGAGAGATGGTTTTGGAGAGGAAATGTGATCAGAGACCTCAGTGAAATGAAGGACTGAGCTGCACGCCTGGGGGAGGAGCCTAATAAGTGTAGGGGGCAGAAAGTGCAAAGTGCCTTTGGCAAGGGACTTGTTTGAGAAAGGAAAGATGCCTTGTGTGGCTGGTGTGCAATGGACGAGGAGAGGAGGTGAAGTCAGAGTCAGTTGGTCCACGTTGTGTGAGACTTCATAGACTTGACTGTGCAGGTAAGAGTTTGAATATTTTTGGTCAGTTGGGAAGTCATGGGAGCTTCTGAACTAAGGACCAACACTTGTTTATGAGATCCCCGGGTGCAGGGCTGAGAACAGACCACCCTGGGACAAGGATGGAAGTGGGGAGGGCATTGGGAGCCTGTCAGAAGCAATCCAGGAAAGGATAATGGTTTGACCAGGTGGTGGTAGTAGAGGAAGTCAGTAGTGATTTTGAAGGTAGAGCCTACAAAATATGCTGATGGATTAGATGTGGGGTTTGAGAGAGAATAAGGATTATTCCTGAGCCACTGGCAGGATGGATTTGCCATCAACTGAGATGGAGACATCTGTGAGAATAGATTTGAGGAGGTGGGAGTGGAGCGGGATCAGAACTTCAGTTTGGGACATTGAGGTACCTCGCCGATAACCAGGCACAGATGTGTAGAATTTAGGAAATTTAAGTTGGGAGTTCAGGGGAGAAGTCTGGGCTGGAGAAGGATATTTGGAAGTCATCAGCCTGTGCACTGTACACCTTGAAAGCCAAGAGACTGGATGAACTCACGTAGGGAGTGAGTGTAGATAGGGAAGTAGTTGTAGGCCTGAACTCAGGGCACACTATGAGCAAGGACAGGAAAAGTGCAGAGGAGAGAAGAGGTTCTGTTTTGGTGTGTTAGGATTGAGACTCCTGGCAGACATTTCTGTGAGACCCTGAGTAAATAACTTGGATTCCTGAGTCTGGCAGTCAGGAGAGGTTAGGGCAGCAGATGCATTTTTAGTTATTCTAATAAGATGGTTAGAGCCAAGCCATTGGATGATGTGGGTCACAGCAAATCGTGTAAATGGAGAGGTGGAGGGTCCAAGGACTCATTCTTGGGTCACCTCAGACACAGATTGGGAAAACTTTAAGTGGATACAGTAAAGTTGGGTAAGACAGGACAGATAGTGAGGTGGGAGATAAAGCTGGAAGCTAAGTGAAGGAGCTGTAACCCATGGTGATCAACCTTGTCATGTTCTGATGAGAACACCAGATGAAGACAGAGTTGAGGGCTGGACCTGGCAACAGTAGGGATCAGCCGTGGACCTGCTGATGTGGTGGGGGAAAAAGCCCAGTGGGAATGGGCTGGGGTGGTGGTGGTAGGTTTGACAAGTATAGTAGTTTTTCTGAGCTTACCTGTTGGAAGGGGAGATGAGCGATGGGGTGGTGGGTTGGGCCATTCATAAAGAGGACTGTTAAGGCAGCAGTATGTATTCCAGCAGGCTGCACATGGATGGGAGGGACCGGTGAGGAGCAGTGGATATAGCAGCTAGATGAGTCTGTTGAGGAGTGAAGTCCTGAGTGTTCAGGATGGGGGGGTTTGCCTGGTAGGAAAAGCCCCAAACCTGTACATCCTGTATCAGGTGGGAAAGCATTTCATCCCCCATCTGCTTCCTTTGGACAAAAAGTGTGAAATCCTGTGTTGTGGAGGCCTTTTCATCTGGGAACTGTCACTCTATCTAGCAACAGCACTTTGAAGCAGGTGGTATTTTTTAAATTAAAGGTTCTTTTTTCTTTTCAGGCATCATGGACAGATCAAAAGAAAACTACATTTCAGGGCTTGTTAAGGTAAATTGAGTAATCTCTATAATCTCAATCACGTTCATAGAACAGACAAGGAGACTGGAATTCTCATCTTTTCTTTGCATTGTATATTTAGATCCCCTTTTACCTTCTGTTTATCAATTAGTCAGTTGGCATTCGGTAACATTCTGCTGATTCCGCTGATTGCGAATTGTAACTCTTGTTCTGCCTTGTCTTACAGTTAGTTATTTAAATATCTACACTCCTTCATTGTGTGCAGGATAATACTAAACTACCCAAAAGAAGCCCAAAACTTGTCTATATTTTCTTGCGTCAGAAATGAACCTTTTTTTCTGGTCATAACTTAGGGAATGATAAATCCAGAGTGGATAAATGTCAAATGGCATTTTGGTGAACTTTTTTTGAGAGCCCACTTTGAGCCAGATTCTGTTAGAGGTAGAGATTACAGTGATGAAAAGCACATGGTCCCTGACTAGTGAGGAACTGAGATCCCCTGTGAACCAATACCAGGCCTTACTGTACAGGTTCTTTGCTGTGAAATGCTTGGAACCAGAAGAGTGTTTGGATTTTGGAATATTTGCATTATATTTAATGGTTGAGCATCTCAAATCTGAGAATCCAAAATGCTTCAGCAGTGAGTATTTCTTTTTGAGTGGCATGTCATTGCTCAAAAAGTTTCAGATTTTGGATTTTTTCATTGCATACTTGTCTATTTAGGGCCCTTAATAGTCTTGAGGAGGAGTGCTTAATTCAGATGAGGATAGGCCTGGCGTCCAGGAATGTCCCTCTGGTTTTTAGCATTTAATATTTGTGGACTACTGAGGCAATGCTCTAAAGCAGCAGTTCTCAACCTGTGGGTTGCGACCCCTTTTTAACAATGAAAATATTAATACCTTGCGGCATTAGGAAGATTGAGAACCACTGCTCTAAAGATTCATTAATAGAAGTAACTCCCAGGTTTTTTTCCTTGTAGGAAATCAGCATAAGAATATACATATTAGGCTCGGTGCCTATAGCTCAGTGGTTAGGGTGCCAGCCATATGCACTGGGGCTGATGGGTTTGAACCCCGCCAGGCCAGCTAAACAACAAGGACAACTGCAACAAAAAATGTCTGGGTCTTGTGGTGGGTGCCTGTAGTCCCAGCTACTTGGGAGGCTGAGGCAAGAGAATCGCTTAAGTCCAAGAGTTTGAGGTTGCTGTGAGCTGTGATGCCACGGCACTCTACTGAGGGCGATATAGTGAGATTCTGTCTCAAATAAACAAACCCCCCCCCATTACTTGGTTTGGGCTTGGTTTTATTTATTTAATGTATGTAATATATTTTTATTTTTATGAAGTCATAAACACATAGATCATGTATACATTAATGCATTTATGGGGTACTGGGCTTGGTTTTAGAAGTCTTCCTCTTGAACTAAGTGGATACTTAGACTTTTTTTATTGGCTAGAAGAATAAAATAACCACTTTGAGAAAATGATGCCTTGAGTCACTGTATTTAATTATGAATTCCTATGGTAATGGTCATTTGAAAAAGTTATTCATTTAAAATGGTTTTGTCACTGCCTCACTCTGCTGTGTTGTGGGTGCTGTGGTAATTTCAGAAGTAATTAACTCTATATTTAGAAGCCTTCCATCTTTTTGCAAAGTACTTTTACCAGGGAGCTGTTGATGGCCTTCCAGGCTTCACTTTCCAGCATTTGCCCCCGTGATAGGCTGTGGAAGCTGAAGGAATCTCACCCCTACCCCATTTTAGTTTGATTAGCACAGGCTTTTAGCTATTTAAGCTTGTAGTACATGACTTAGAGGTATGCAAACAATGTATCTTAGTAATAAGTTTTTTAAGAGCCTATATTTATTTCTTCTCTGTCAGAGTTCTTTGTTGCTCTCGTCCATTTTGTAAGTACTTGGAAAATGAAACATTGGTTAACAGTAAATCTAGCATAAACCAAAATTTAGGCTGCTTTCTAAAACTACTTGTCTTGAAGATAACCATTGTTGAATATTTTGATGTATTTCTTTGAATCTTTTTTCTAAACATGTATTATCAAAGAAATGTCAAAGTAGTTGGGATTATGGTATAAAGTTTTTGCATTGTAACTCGTTGCTAAGTAACAATTTAGGAGTAGGGAGGAGGGTAAAACAGCATTTGGGGTGAGGAGTTGGGGGTGTCATTTGGATATCCATTTCAGCCATGTACTTGCTATATTCTCTGGAAGTGTTAAGAATAGCTTTTCCTTCTACCTTTTTCATTATTTTGTCACGTTAGAGAACAAACTTTGTGCGATTCTCAAAATACTCATCTTTCAAGATGATAAAGTTCATTTTCCTTTCCAACCTAGGCCACGGTTCCATTTGATGGTCCAAAACGCGTTCCAGTGACGCAGCAGTTTTCCGGTCAGAATCCATTACCTGCAAGTAGTGGTCAGGCTCAGCGGGTCCTGTGCCCTTCAAATTCCTCCCAGCGCATTCCTTCTCAAGCACAAAAGCTTATCTCCAGCCATAAACCAGTTCAGAAGCAATTACAGACAACCAGTGTACCTCATGCTGTCTGTAAGCCACTGAATGACACCCAGAAGAGCAAGCAGCCCCAGCCAGCAGCACCTGGTAAACTAGCTTTTAAAGACTCATTAGGTGTTCTTTGTAGTTGTTGCTAAACATCTAGACTTGCATTACATAGTCCTGCATTTGTTATTTGGAGCCCTAGCTTTTATCTGTTGAGGATGGGGAGGCAACATGATGACTAGGTGGAAGTAACAATTCTACCATGGGCTTGGGCCTGTGCTAAAAATACAAACCTGATCCTTGCCCTCTTGGAAGAGTTGGGCAGCTAGGGAGGACACAGTGCTGATCTGGGTCCTACTGACTGCTTATTAGAGGGTCTAGATCAGTGGTTCTCAACCTGTAGGTTGCGACCTCTTTGGACTGTATTAAAGGTTCGCGGCATTAGGAAGGTTGAGAACCCCTGGTTTAGGTGGAGGGTGCTTGTAGCAGGTATGTTTTAAGGCACTGAAGTTCCAAAGGTTTGGCATGTGAAAGGAAATCCTGATAAATGGATGAACTGAGGCATGCTGAGGTGAGGTCACCGTAGGCACAGCTGCCTGTGTTAAGAAATGGGGTTCATTTCTGCAGCATTGGGAAGCTGAAGGTTTTTTTGAGCAGAGAAGACTGCTTTGCCTTTCGGAAATCTTTGGCTGTATTGAGTGAATTTGGAAAGTACCAGTGCTGGATTCAGGAGTACCAGACAGGCAGGAGGTTGAGATCAGAGATGGCAGTGACTGGATTCATGGGTGTTATTTACCAGCTGTGGAGTGCTTATAGCAGGCTCTGAGATAAGTGCTTCCTCATCCACATCATCTCATTCAGTCCTTGTTATCACTTTATGAAGGTTATACTCAGGTTTACAGGAGAAAGCTAAGACTCAGAAGCAGGCAATTCATCCAGAGACATGACCAGGAGGGAGAGGTGCAGACAAATTTGAGAGCTTATTTAAGAGGTAGACTCAGTAGCACTGGACACTAGATTATCCTGAAAGATGAGTGAAAAGGAATTAGGGATGGTGGTGATATTGACATTAACTAAGATAGTGAAAAGTGAGGGGAAGGAAGCCAGTCTAGACCTGCACTCCTATCTTGAGGAGAGCATACTGTGCTGTCAGTGTGTGGAGTGTTGGAGATAGACAGATGGGAAAGAAAGACCCTGCCTGTTCCTATGCCTGGTGGAATAGTTGCTCTAGTCCCTGTTGGGCACAACTGGTTTACCGTCCATTTTGCTGAATTGGTGTCTTCTATTTCCATGTTGGCAGCAAACATGGAGGGAGGGTGGCTGGCTGGCTTACATTGTTATGTGCTGATGTATATGCAGTGCACAGGCAGCTGGCTGGCCTGCCTGGTCCGGGGAAGGGTGATGAGGTGGCAGCAGCTTGTCATGGACAAAAAGAATAATAATTCTGCCATAAAAGCTCCTCATTAGGAAACTGAGGCTTCAGGAGAATATGCACAACCTTAAAATTATTGGAGGAAGGCCTAGTGATACCTATGTTCATCTTTATTCTAGAAATTCTGTAGAGTTCACATGATGGCAGTCAGGTTAGGGTGTAGTAATTTCTTTATAAAGAAAGCTAAGGGCGGTGCCTGTGGCTCTAGGGCACCGGCCCCATATACCAAGGGTGGCAGGTTCAAATCTTGCCCCAGCCAAACTGCAACAAAAAAATAGCCGGGTGTTGTGGCGGGCGCCTGTAGTCCCAGCTGCTCTGGAGGCTGAGGCAAGAGAATTGCATAAGCCCAAGAACTGGAGGTTGCTGTGAGTCCTGTGACATCACGGCACTCTACTGAGGGCGGTACAGTGAGACTCTGTCTCTACAAAAAAAAAAAAAAAAAAAGGCTAAAATGCAGATTTATCATTCTTGACTTACCATTAATATTTGGTGACCATTCTTTGACTCATTTCTATTTACCGCTTTTTAGCTTATTCTATAAAGTTATCCTAAAAGCAAGTTTTTAACTTATTCCATATAGGAAATAAACCTGAGGAAGAAGTGACATCAAAACAGAAAAATGAAGAATCAAAAAAGTAAGCTTTTTTGCTTATTAAGTTCTGTACTATTCTAGGATTTTCCATTTCATTGCAAGTTTAGTTATGAGAACTCTTAAAAAGTAGTTTTTCATCTTTATTTTCCTTTAGAAGATATGTTTCCAAATTTCTAATTTTTTAAAAAAGAATTTTGTGTAATGGCGAATTTTATTGGGACTTAGTTTTTAAGATTTCTTTTGAAATTTAGAAAAAGCTTGTATGAATGTTACAGAAATATGTAAGTGTTCTCCTCTACCCTCAGAGGTAAGCTCTGCCTATGGTTTATGTACACTTCTATACTTTTTATTCTAATACAAATCTGAGTTTTTAAAAAACAGAATGTTACAGGTATATATGACTGAGTGTTTTGACAGTATGAACATTATTATGGTATCTGTTCTTTATTAGAAAGGTCTGCTGAAGCATCTTCCCAGACATGTACTAAAAGCCTACTTCTCTGTCCGAATTGTCTGGATTCTAGAATGGAGGAGGAGCCAGGAGAGACCCCAGGGATGTTTTTTGCTTTTAGCCAAGGGAGGCGTCCTCAGAATTCAGCTCTCATGCCCCAGCTGTCCTGTGGTCCATACCACTTCGCTTAGTAACAGCGTCTCTGTGTCCACCCAGAGGGTGTGAGCATCTTTGGGGTTGGAGGGGGCAGCTGTGTGAGTGTGGCAGAGGCCTCCAGGTGGTCCTGAAGCATCGCTCCCTCTGCAGTTGACCATTGTACAGGGTCTGACATGTCATTAAAAGGTCTGTACTCTGAGTATACTACAGCTGTGGGACATGTCTCAGTAAGGGCTTCACCTCTAAAAACACAAGACTGTGCCTGTCACTGACTCTCATACCTAATGTTGGCTAGGGAAGTCAGGGCTTGATGTTTGTGGAAACTCGTTGGTGGTGGTTATCTAAGGCTTAGTTCTTGCTGAGAATACATTATTTATAGAATGTGTCTGCTACTTAAGGGCAAATTGTTAGAAAAGATGTGTTTTCATCACATTTTTAAAATGTTCAATTTTTTTTCCTAGAAGGCAATGGGTTTTGGAAGATTTTGAAATTGGTCGCCCGCTGGGTAAAGGAAAGTTTGGTAATGTTTATTTGGCAAGAGAAAAACAAAGCAAGTTTATCCTGGCTCTTAAAGTGCTGTTTAAAGCTCAGCTGGAAAAAGCAGGAGTGGAGCATCAGCTCAGAAGAGAAGTGGAAATACAGTCCCATCTTCGGTGAGTTCTCACATGAAAGCCCAGTGCCTGGCAGCCACACCCCTGCCCTTCTCTGCCCTCTGTCTCCCACATTCCGTCCATTCATTCTCCCCCACAAAAGAATTGTCTACATTTCCCATGTACTCCTCCCTAGGAAAAGGGGTATATGTACCTCACTAGGTTACTGGATGATAATTCTCCTGTGACTCTCCGTGCTATGCACGTTCGTACTTTGTATGCCTTTTTAAAAAAGTGCACAGAATTTATTTTTAGAGGACCTGCTTCATAGTACCTTAAGAATGATTAAATTTGTTAATTTCCAAAAATTTGTTTTTTAATTTAATTTAGACTTAAGTGTTATGATTCTGAAAAATCACTTGGGGATTTAATGTTTTGTTAATGGAATAATTTACATGGCATATCTTTTTGGTGGGTAATTACGGGGAATGACACCCTGTTTTCCAGGGGTTGCAAATAGCCTGCAGGATGACTTGGGCTGGTGAAGTTTTGTTTTTCCGATTTCTTTTTTTCCCAAATTTAAATCAGGTACCAATATAAAATCTGGCCACATCAGGCCATGTTTCTACCTGGCAACAACTGGCTGAGGTTGGGCAGGGCACACAGCTCAGATGAGCTGTGCTCCTTGCAACCCGCGCCTGCCCACCCTGAGTAGCACCCATCTGCCATCATCGACCACTCCTTTTATCTGTCTCAGTGTCTGGGAGTCAAACGACTGTGGGAATGCCATGTCCTGTTTCTTAACGTGCATAAAATTAATACTCAGCTGAATTCCCCCTAAGAATAAAGCTGTCTAAAAGAAGGAAATAGTCAGAACTAAACTTCAGGTCCATTAATACTTTGAAATGCACATAAAATACGTGGATGAATGTAGGTTTTCTGGAATAGGTCAGTTTCAGATTCTCAAGTGGGGTTAATGAGGGTAGGTTTCATGTGAAACACCACTGGTTTTACGTGGGGAGGGGGTTGATCTTCAGTACCTGTGCCGTCAGCTCTGAAACCAGGTATGAAGTGTTTTGCCTTTGTTGCAGGCATCCTAATATTCTCAGACTGTATGGTTATTTTCATGATGCCACCAGAGTTTACCTAATCCTAGAATATGCACCACTTGGAACAGTCTATAGAGAACTCCAGAAACTTTCAAAGTTTGATGAGCAGAGAACTGCTACTGTAAGTTTTCATTTACTGTCTTGTCTAATTCCATCTCCTTTATACCCATCCTCCATAGCAGTGTGCCTTTGTTATATTAGAGTGGGTTTTGTATTAATGGAAGGATAGCTTAGTTGTATAAAGTATTTTACTATTTGGAAAAAATAGTTTAGGTGTACCTTATGTACAGATGAAGTTGATACTACGTAGAATGTTACAGCTGATGTTGTGACTGGTTTTTTCATACCTGTTTTTCGGTGGAAACCCATATAGTTGCCTTGTTTTTTGCCATAAATGTTGCTCTGGCTGGGCTCAAATTCCTCAGCCTCCCAAGTAGCTGTGATTACAGGTGTGTGTCACTGTGCCTGGCTGGAAGAGTTAGAATTATAGAAATTGTGAAGAGAGAGCAGAGGGCTCCCATATAACCCACACCTACTTTCCTATTCTCCTAACTAATGGGCCAATATTGATAAATAACTACCAAATGAAGTCTACACTTTATTCAGATTTCCTTAGTTTTTCTTGTGATTGGGTTTAGGAGTTTTTGAGAGGGAGATTAAGAGGTAAGGTGCATTCTTAGGGACAAAAACTCTTACCATGACTTAGCACTGAGTGTTAAGCTTGATCCCTTAGCCGATCCCTTCACCTACTCAACCCTTCTCACCCCCAATCTGGCAACCACTGAGCTGTTTACTGTCTCTATTGTTTTGCCTTTTCAGAATGTCATATAATTGGGATCATAATATGTAGCCTTTTTAGATTGGCTTATTTTACTTAGGAATATGCATTTAAGATTCATCTGTATCTTTTGGGGGAGTTTGACGGCTTCTTCCTTTTTGCATTGACTCATTCTATTGTACGGATGTATCTCAGTTTTATCCATTCACCTATGACAGGGCATCTTAGTTGCTTCTGATTTTTGGTAATTACTAATAAAGCTGCTACAGACATTTACTTGCAGGTCTTTGTAGAGACAAATTTTCCAATCAGTTGGGCAAACACCTGGAGTGCCATGCTGGCTCCTGTAGTAAGGGCGTGTGTCACTTTAGAAACTGCCAAACTGTCTTCCAAAGGTAGCATGTACCAGCTTTGCATTATGAGCAGCGAATGACAGGTCCTGTCCCTCCTTGTCCTCATCAGCATCTCATGCCCGTGGTTTGGGTTTTAGTCATTCTAGCAGGTGTGCCGTGGTATCTTGTTTTAATTTATAGCTTCCTGGTGACATGCTGTTGAGCATCTTTCCGTGTGCTTATTTGCCGTCTGTACATCATCTTTGAGGTGCCTGATGAGATTTGTTGCCCTATTTTGGTGGGATTTTTGTTTTGAGGTTTTTACCTGGGCGTGAGGGGGGTGTTTGGAGATTAGGTCTCACTGTGTTGCCCAGGCAGTGGCACTTGCAATGTCATGATCACAGCTCACAGCAACCTCAAACCCTGGGCTCAAGCAGTCCTCCTGCCTCAGCCTCCCTGAGTAGTTGGGACTACAGGTATGCGCCATTTGAGACAGTGCTAATTTTTATATTTTTAGTAGAGACACAGGCTCTTTCTCAGGCTGGTCTTAAACTCCTGACCTTAAGCAATCCTCTTGCATTGGCCTCCCAGATTGCTAGGATTATGGGTACGAGCCATCGTGCCTAACCTGCACTTCAGTTTAAAAAGTTTCTTTTTTTTCCCTTAACAATAAAAGGCAGTATTTGCACATTTGAATCCCTATTTGTACCAGTTTTTTAGCACTGTTCATTGCTGCTAGACCATAAATTGGTATGTGGGAATGTAGTTGCAGCCTATTAACAGTATCTTTCTTGTCTTTAAGTCAAGGTCAAACTGTATTGGCAAAGAGAGGACTAGGCACTGAGTAACTTCAAGCTAACCCCACTATAAATTGGTTCAACTGATTTTTGTAGACTCATGCATCACTTCTATGGTATTTTTGTGCCTTAAAACCTGCAAAACACATTAATCTATGTTGGGCTTCCTTTCAGAAGAGATGTCTAGTATTAATTTGTAGTTTATAAAGTCTAACACATAGGCTTTTGATACTTTTTTAAATAGTATATCACAGAACTGGCAAATGCCCTGTCTTACTGCCATTCAAAGAGAGTTATTCATAGAGACATTAAGCCAGAGAACCTGCTGCTGGGATCATCTGGAGAGCTGAAGATTGCAGATTTTGGCTGGTCGGTTCATGCTCCATCCTCCAGGTATGTAACTTTAGAGGTTGTGGTGGTTTGGTTTAGCAAGAGCCCTGGGGATAATTACAAGCTAAATATAAAATATTTAAGTTTAGATTCTGCATTAAGTGGGGCAGGTGACTGACCCAGAATACTTTGGAGTAATTTAGGTCTGATGATAAACCAGTGTCTAAAAGAAAATTTTATTCTGCGATCATTTTGGGCTATTTACAGAGTTTTAGGCCTAGAGTTAAAGGTGCTTAATGTTCTTTGAGTCTAATGAAAGGTACAAATCAACCTCTGCCATGCACCCGTCCCATGTGCAGAGGGGGAGGAATTGTCAACACTGGTGGGGCGGAGGCTCTGCTGCTTCCCAGACACGGAATGGAGAGAAGTCCCAGCAGGTGGCGTGAGAGGACTGCACGGACAGGTCTGGGGCTCAGTGCAGCCTGTACTCTGGGGAGCTTAGGGAAAACGAATTGGTTTGGATCTCATGAAGTGAAGTAATTTTAAATCTTGGATGAACTTTCCAAACAAGACCTACAATATTCTCAACTGTTTTAAATTTAATTTGGGCATAAATAAGCTCTGAAACTTCATGTGGAGGGGTCATTTTAATGCCTACATTTACTGATAAGGGTTTGTCACTGTTGGAAGAGGACTCAAGATTATAGCCAGATGACTAGTGTAATCGAAATGGATGACATGTGGAGGAAAAACCCTTTGCTTTTGTTATAGGCCATTTCTAGCTGTTCCTAGCAATGTGTTGATTCTATGACTATAGTCTTTAAGTTGGCTGTCACTCGGAGCTGTTATCAGCTGATGAGACAAACAGTAAAGAACTGTGGATTCCATGGAGTCACAGGGTTAAACAAGCCTTAACCTGTCCACTGTGTCACTGTGATAGAAAAGATGGCTGCCTGCTTTCTGAAAAGATTGTTTATATAAATTTTGATGGTTATTTCATTCTGCATCTCAAATGTTAATAACTGTAAATAGTTTCCTGGTTGTTATCTGTTTGAAAATCCCTGATTCAGTCCCTCTGTTCATCTCAGTGGTGAAGAAAGATTAGATGTGTGGAGAGGTAGCTCATCAGTCCAGGTCGTGGTTCATGTGTTGAGTGCTCGCTGGGTGCAGGCCCGACTGGACACAGCACCAGTGGCATGTCAGCGTAGTGCTGATAAAAAACCACGAAGTCTACATGGGCTATTCCTGGGTTGGTGTCTGTCAGCCCTAGTTTTCTCCAAACCCTTGTTATAAAAACTGAAATGGATAGAAACACACCGAGTTGGTAGCTATAGCATACCTGTCTATCCAATACCTACATTCAACATTTCCCATTTTGACATATTGGCTGCATCTACTTCTCTGAGAACAGTCAAAAATAAGTTGCATACATCATGTTGCTTCAACCTTAAGCATTATATAGTATGCATCTTTTAAAAATTATGTTCTATACAATCATACCTATTATTACTCTTATACAAACTAATAGCATTGTTCATATCTAATATTTAGTCCATATTCAGATTTCCCCAGTTGTCCATGGAATTTTGCTGTTTTTTAAAATCAACCTGGCTTAAACCCATGTGTTTTATTTGAATGTGTCTCTTTGGTCTTAATGTAGACTAGTCCCCCCACATTTGAAAATGGACTATTTGATCATATTTTTATTTAATTTGGATTTTTATCTTTGCTAGAAACTGAAATTCAGGTATTAGGGTCTGAGGAGAGATTCAGGTTATTTCTGTCAAGAATACTATTTCATAAGTTATCCTTAACATCTGAGTTCCTCTTGTGTAGCAATGATGTGTCAGAAGGCAGCACAGATTTAAACCCCAAACCTAGTGCTTTCACAGTGGGACAACTATCTGTTTTCAATGTCACCTGGTTCTTAAAGTGCGTTAGCAAAAATAAATATAGAACTCTATATTTACAGAGAACTCTGCATGGCAGCTTTTATGTAGTGATAAATTCAGCTTCTAGATTAGGCGTCCTCAAACTTTTTAAACGGGTCAGTTCATTGTTCCTCAGACCGTTGGAGGGCTGGACTATAGTTTTAAAAAAAAAAAACCTATGAACAAATTCCTATGCACACTGCACATACCTTATTTTGAAGTAAAAACAAAATGGGAATAAATACAATCACACCGCCTCATGTGGCTCATGGGCCGCAGTTTGAGGACCCCTGTTCTAGATCATACAAGGATGTTCTCGAAGTAGACAGATTTGATGTTAAACAATCTGTTTCCTATAGGGCAGTGGTTTTCAACCTTCCTAAATGCCGCGTTGTTACAAATGGAACAAAGGGGTTGCGCCCCACAGGCTGAGAACTGCTGCTATAGGGACTATAACCGTATCTACTTCATAGCACAGGATCTGTCGAGGGGTATTGCTCACTCAGTGTTAGCATAATTCTTAATGTTTCTAGTGGCTGTTGTGATGATAAAACCAGAAGTTTGTTAACGGGAACCTCTCTCCGTTTTTAGGAGAACCACTCTCTGTGGTACCCTAGACTACCTGCCCCCTGAGATGATTGAAGGTCGGATGCATGATGAGAAGGTAGACCTCTGGAGCCTGGGAGTGCTTTGCTATGAATTTTTAGTTGGGAAGCCTCCTTTTGAGGCAAACACATACCAAGAGACCTACAAAAGAATATCACGGGTAAGATATAACTGAAAAAGATCCAGCAACTTCTTTTAGCTAAGACTTGAGTATTTGTACTGTTTGATCTCTCTAACTCATGTTTTTGTGACATTTTATTTGTTGGACTCTAGATTGAATTCACGTTTCCTGAGTTTGTAACAGAGGGAGCCAGAGACCTTATTTCAAGACTGTTGAAGCATAATCCAAGCCAGAGGCTGACTCTCAGAGAAGTACTTGAACACTCCTGGATCAAAGCAAATTCATCAAAACCATCAAGTAGCCAAAACAAAGAATCAAATAGCAAATAGTCTTAGGAATCATGTAGGGGGAGAAATCCTTGAGCCCAGGGCTGCTGTATAATGTCAGGAACATGCTACTGAAATCTGTTTTTACTATTGATGGCCTCCTTCAATCTGCAGCACTACAGGAAATGTTTCCTACTGAGCAGGCAGGGCCTCTGCCTCGCTATTAGTAAATGTGACACTGTAGTGAATGTAGCCATGAGAATAATGCTACTTTACTGGTTCGTGGCCTGGAGGCAAGGTTCAACTGCAGCCAACCCCGCAGCCTGCACCAGCCCTGGTGTCCTTGTAGGAGATGCGCTGATTCTGGTTGTGGGGAAGTGACCATTTGTCCTGACTGGATCAGTTTAAGGAGCTGTGCAATAATCTTCCAAGTACCTGGAGTGAGTGTGTTATTTATTGGGTGTCCAAGCTCAGTAAAGCTGTTGGAATTAATGTGATCCTTTTAAATGTTAAAGGTTTTATGCAGATTTGTGTCTTCTCCCACGGCAGTCCCTTCAGAGTGGCCTCAGTGTGTCAGGCCTGGTTGGGTTTCAAGTCCTCCTTAACCACTTATCTCTCATGAGATGTTGTAAAATAGGAACACGTGCTACCTCCACTGCAGGACTTGGCTTGGGATAAACAAGACCCACGTGTCTAAGAG
>CAUYPK010098783.1:0-30706 GCA_963574355.1 Loris lydekkerianus
GTTGAGTTCCTGCGTCGACAGACTCCCAGCTCCGTGTGTTCCTGTTCGGGGCCGCAACACTCACCATACCGCTCAGCCCCAGGGACGGAGTCAGGCTGGCCCTGCTCCCCCCCCTCTTCTGGACCTGCCGGATAGCCTGGCACATGGCACTCTACTGGGGGCAACAGGATGAGACTCTGGCTAAAAAAAAAAAAAAAAAAAAATCGCTCATCAAGTTCTAAAATGAAGATTTACAAAGTCCAGGGTCACAGGGATCAGGGAGGTAATATGAGAGGAGGAAAGGCAGGTCTGAGAAAGACGACAGATGGCACTCAGAGCAGGAAAGGAGTGACCACCGGGGAAGCCAGTTCATCTACTTTCTAATCTGTGTTTTTATGTGAACTCTCCTAAGGTTACATATTGGCCCCAAATTCTAACTTCAAACATGGCATGAACCAAGCAAAACATGTCTGCTGGCTGGCTGAGGCTGGTCTGCCCCCACTGTTATGAAGTGTGGTGGAGTTGCCATTGAGATACGCACCACAACTTCCCGCCCATTCTGAATGCAGGAGCCCCTGCACCAGCTGCCATGGAGATTCACACCCTGGGCTAAGAGGTTGGGAAACTTTGTCTATTTCCCAAGGGCCAGACTTCTTACATAAACTGTCCTGGTTTTCCTCTAGGGAGCGACACAGACCTCAGCCCTTTTACTGGGTGTGTCCTGCTGAGGCCCTTGTGAGCCTGGCCTCTGGAGAGTGCCCAGGGTAGGCAGTGAGCACCCTGGTCTGGGCGTCTTACCTCTGGCAGTGATGCAGTGAATGTGGGGATGGGAGGGGAGTGTAGTAGCTCTTAGCCTGAGTTTGTCATTGTGAGTGAGGCCTCAGCTTCTCACCAATGTGTAGCTTCCAAAGAGAGAGGCCACGGGCTCCAGACCCCCTCCTGGAGCAGCCAGGTTTCTCCTGAGGGCCTCCCTGCCCTCCTTTCTCAACCCGTGGTGCCATAGGCATGTGTGGGCTCCCAGGCCAGGCTACCTGTGCATTTTCTTACCCCAGAATCATGGAGCTGCCATTTGGAGAGCTCCTTGGTACTTTGGATCTGGAAGATTGGGCGGTGAAACTGGAAAATTTTCTTTATCCTCCACCCTTTTCTTGGAGATTTTTCTCCTAATAATATTGTTATTATAACATAAGCCAGAGGTACTAAAAATAAAAAAAAGAAAGCAAAAAAAAAAAAGGGAAAAAACAGATGAAAATAAAAGTAATTAAAAACAAAAATATAAATAAAGTAAATTAAAAAAAAAAATAGACAAACCCAAACAGTGATATAATGACCACCAATGGAACTACAAACCAGTTTCAGAGATAAAACTACAAACCTGGCTGGCACCCTCTTTGCCAGCCCTCCCTTCTCCTGCACACGCCCCATCCCAAAGGGGTAGCCACTATCCTCTATTTGGTGTTTTTCATGCTCATGAATTTCTTTAGCTTTTCACTGCATACACAAAGTTTCTTTAAAGTATCTACATGCTTTGCTGCATGCATGCTTTGGAGTTCTGTACAAAGACTGTCATTCCAGTATGTATTCTACAATTAACATTTTTTCTGTTAACATATTGGTGAGATTGATGCAAGTTGCATGTGTGACCATGGCTCCTTTATTTTCAATGCTGCGTAGAATTCCATTGTGTGAATATTCCATTTCTCCGAGGAGAGCTCCTTGCAGCCCACTGGAGAGTGGCTCTGCTCGCTGGGCATATCCTCTCCTGCAGGGACAGCTCCAGTTGTGTGGATGCACCGTCCCCCTTTGGGACGCAGGGCCCTCCCTTCCGCTTTCCCAGAACTATTGCTTCACTGAGGAGGAATTCAAGTGGATTTCAGGCAACCTTGTGTTTCCCATAAATCAACACTGAAAGTGAAACCCTAGCACAGGGGCTGCAATTGCAACCAGCTGCGTGCAGACAGGCAGGCTAATTTGAACCTGGCCTGGATGGAAGGGTTTGTATGCTCAGAATGGACACAGGTCCCTGAGGAAGAGGTGCTGCCAAGCCCATCTCTAGCACAAAGGGGAGGGAAGGCTCTCTGCAATGCCCCAGCCTCTGGCCCCAGGGGAGCACCCTCCTCTCTGCTCTTACCCTCTTGCATGAGCTTACCACAGGGATGTGAGGTTGTGGTGTCAGCTCTGAAGAAGGCAGAGAGAGGTTCTGAGACCTGTGCCAGCAGGCCCCCAACACTGGATACCCATAGCCCCTGGGGTTCCCAGGGCCACAGTATGACTCTCCTGGCCCTGGGTACATCTGCCATAATAGACCCTTCCTCCATAAAGTATATTATACTTCATGGACGGCACCTGTAGCTTTGTGAGTAGGGCGCCAGCCATATACTTCCTGGCTGGCGGGTTCGAGTCCAGCCTGGGCCTGGTAAACAATAAAGACAACTGCAACCAAAAAGTAGCCGGGTATTGTGGTGGGCGCCTGCAGTCCCAGCTGCTTGGGAGGCTGAGGAAGAGAATCGCTTAAACCCAAGAGCTAGAGGTTGCTGTGAGCTGTGACACCACATCACTGTACTGAGGGCGACACAGTGGGACTCTGTCTCAAAAAAAAAAAAAAAAAAGAAGAATTATACTTCATGACTGTGTTGGCATAAAGGTAAGTATAATCCAGGCTGGATTCCCTATTACATATTCATTATTATCTTAATATAATTTTTTCTTCTGATTTGAAAAGAAATGAAAACATTTTCATGGGCCCCTAACTGAGTCTCAGGACTTAGGCACCACATCTGCTGGGCTCATAGAGGAGTTGGCTCGGGCAGCCCCTGCTGAGCTACAAGTGTCCTTCCTGGATGAAAACTTTGACCTCTCTCTGGAGGGGAGAGAGATAGGCTTCCCTAAGCCGCAGTCTCTCCAGGCCTCTCCTGGCCTCTCCTTCTGCCCGTCACAGGGACTTGGATGCTATCTGAACAGAGGGCTTGGTGCACGTGGCCCACCTGGTGGAGGCAGAGGGCAGCCAGCTGAGAGCCATGGGCAGCCTGCCCTTGGCGGGGCTTTGTCTGGTGTCAGGCAGTGGGGAAGGGGCATCACCCTGGGGGAGGAGGAATAGGACCAGCACAGTGGCTGGGGAAGAGGCTGTGTTAGTCACCAGCAGCTCACACAAAAGACATTGATTTTCTTACAGTTTTGGAGGTGGAAGTTCAAGACCAAGGCGCCAGCGGGGGCAGTTTTCTCTGGGCCTCTCCCTGTGGCTGGCAGATGGTCATCCTCTTATGCTTCTTCACTGGTGTTCCTCTGTGCACACGTGTCACATGTCCCACTGCATATGTGTCTAATCCTCTTCCCTTATGAGGACACCAGGCAGATTGGAGGAGGGCCCACCCTGACAACCTATTTTAACTTAATTACTTCTTTAATGGCCCTGTTTCCAAATATGGTCACATTCTGAGTGCTGAGGGTTAGGGCTTCAGCATAAGAATTTGAGGGGACACAATTCAGCATGTAACGGAGCAATGGAGGCCTGGGTAGCCACAGGACTGTACAAGGGTACCATAGCTAAGGGGGTGCTGCCTATGTCATGGACACTTTCATTATTTGAAAATCTTTTTAGTTTCATACAATTTCATTGACTCTAAAGGTGAGCTACTTTAAAGGTGTATTACTTATGTTGGATTTCCTTAAATGGCTGCAAAGTACTTATTCTAACAGCATGGGTATCAGATGATAATTTTCTGACCAATGGAAACAAAGTGTCTTAAGAAAGCAGCATCATTTCCTAAACAGGTGCCATGTTCTTGAATTGGCAGTGTCCAGGCCACTGTCCAGGGGTCTTGGCGGCATGGAATAGGTTGTGTGACCACAGTTAGTGATATTGGTTGAATCTGAGCATGTGATTGTCCTACTTTTAAGGACCAAGTCCTTGAAAGGAGGTCATGTGATTTCAACAACCTCTTAGCCTGGACTAATCATAGAACAATGACTTCTGTCCTTGTAATGAACATGTTTCTTCAAACATAGTCTCAGAGCCTGCCCAGTCTATGGAGGGAATATGGGTGGTGGAGGGGTGGGTGGTCTTAAACCGTCCCCATTCCTACCATCCAGGAATAGTCCAGTAATCTTTGGTCAAAGACAGCATGAACACCGAGCCTCCCCATTGCCGCTGGAGACTTCTGGAGCCCATCTGCCTCTGCTAGAGAGCTCTGTTTCACTGCCCCGTGTAAGGACCATTTATTTGGGTCTTTGGTAATCCCAAATTCAAGGGCCAGCTAGTGCAGGGGAGGTGGGGAGAAGAGGAAGGGAGAGGAGCCAGCAAAGCAAGGAGAGTTAGTTGTAGGGGTGCCATTGGAACGAAGCACCGAGCTCATTTTGGGGGGGCACTCTGAAGTTTTCCCACATCACCATCCACTGGCCGATGTGGGTAGCTGCGGGCTGATCCAGAAGCCCAGAGTGTGTGCTGGTTCTGTCTCTACCTCGCCCCTCCCTCCTGCTACCTCAGCTGTTTCTCTTACTACACACAGCCGTGGCGGGGGGCAGCGTGACTGAAACTTACTTTGTCTCTGCTAAAAAGTATTCTGTCTCTTGGGCTGAGGTTGTTTGGAGGTGAACTGTGAAAAATGATCTGTCATGCTTCAAATCACAGTTCTGCCCTCCTTTCCGAACTGCTCTGGGAAGAGAGGCTTCCTGCTGGAGACCTGTGTGTCAGAGTGGCCGGGCCCCCAGCCTACCTCTGGGCCAGTCAGGGGAGCAGTGTGAGTGTGTGTGTGATTTGCAAGTGTGTGCTTGTGTCTGTCTGGGTGCATGTCTGTGTGTGTTTTGAACGGGTGTGTTTGTACATGTCTGTATTTATGTGTGTGTACATCTTTATGTGTTTACATGTGTATCCTATGTTCACATGCATGTTCATGTCCGTGTCAATGTATGCCCACATTTGGCTGTATGTGTTCACAAGTATGTGGGTGTCTGTGTATTTGGGTGTGTGTATGTGCCTGTGCATGTGCATGTGTGTGTAAGCATAGTAGCTGTATGGCAGGCTGAACACTAGGCGTGAGGTGGCAGAGGGCAAGTGTCTTAGGTCTTGACCCAGGTTTCCAAATGGCCACGGATGTGCCCCTTCACTCTTCTCTGCGGCTGTCCAGTCATTGCCCAAAGAACGTTCCCTTGGAACCATGTGGGCCAAACTGCCTGGGGAGGGAGAAAAGCTGCTTCCAAGAGCAAAGGGATGATCTTCACCCTGGGGAGCCTGGAGCCGGCAGGACCTTGTTTAATTCTGAAGGAATGTGTGGGATTCCCGCCCAGCAGAGCAGGCCCCAGCCTGACTGGGACAGGGCGGGGTGGAGGTGGGGAGCTTGGCCTGCAGGGGACACAAACTACTCCAGAGACATTCACACAAAGCTGTGTGGCTGGAGTACACAGGGTGAGAGAGGCCCACAGCACCTTCCTTGGAGTGCCTGGGCCTATGTGCCCAGCTCTGCACTGGGGAGGATAGGCAGGGAAGAGAAGATGGCCTGGCCCCACCCAGAGAGAGAGGGGGTACGGTGGAGAATCCAGTGGGGGAGAGCAGCTCGCTAGCAGGGGGTGGTATAGCGGGAGGGAAGGCAGGGAGCACAGAGTGGAGGCAGAGAGCAGTGCTGTCTGGGGACTATGGTCATCAGGGAAGGCTTCTTGGAGGAGGGTTAGCTTGGGTCCTACAGGATTTGGAGGAAAAGAGGACATTCTGCAGAAGAAAGAGGAAGAGGAGGTCCAGGAAGGTTTTACAAAAGGTGCAGAGGTAGAAAAGGGTCAGGTCTGTATGGAAGGACAGTGAAGACACTGGGCCAGAGGGAATTTATGTGGGGCGTGGGTGGGAGAAAGAGGGGAGTAAGGCAGGAAAGTTAGCTCCTGTCCATCAGGACAGCTTCATATGCCATCCTGAGTTTATTCTTAAGCAGTGGGAGCTATGGAAGATTCTTGGCCGGGGGGGGGGGGGGGGAGTAACTTGAGGAAAGTGGGTGTTTTGGGACGAGAGGCTGCCCGCATGATCAGGTCATCTGATGGGTGGGGAGGGAGGCCACAAGAGCAGGAGGGAATGGGGAGGCCCGGGCTGAAGAAGCCGGGCTCTGCCAGTGGGGAAATGGCTGAGGCCTGGGGAGCCAAGGTGGCAGACCGGAGTCCATTTCACCTTTTGGACATTCTTCAGGTCTTGTTTCTGGGTTTGGATTGCCGTGACCTATGAACACTATGTCAGATTAAGATACCCCCTCACCCACGGGGCAATTGGACCAGATGGCCTGGGGGACAGAGACCAGTACCTAACCCAGCCCAGGCCCCAACCCTGCATTCACCACACTGCCCAGAGTGGCCCTGGACTCTAGGCCTCTGGGCATCTCATCCACTCGCACAAAAAGTGGCATCTGTCACTGAGGTGGGTGCCATTCCAATAGACAGAGGCAGAGACCAAGAAAGCCCTTGAGTGTGAACACAGCCAGTCTAAGGGAGTGTGTGAGTGTCGGCATGGCCTAGCTAGGTGAGAATACAAGTGTGAATTCTCTCCAGTCCTCATGAGGGGATGAGGGACCCTGCCTGGCCTAGGAGCATGATGATGTGGCTTGTGTGGGTACCACCCAGCATGAGTGTGCTTATGGCTTGGTCTGGCTGGGCCTGGGGCCTGGCACATACCAGGGGTCTATGTTTGTTGTGTGAATAAATGTGAATATAGGCATAGTTCAGGCCCCGGGGACAGACAGAGCTCCAGATTGGTGGCATAGGCCACTGAAACTGTCCTCACCAGAGGACTATATCAATCGGGGAAGGGCTGCCTGGGCCTCCTCAGCAGGTAGACACTGTCTCCTCTCCTCTTCCTTCCTTGCCATGCACATGTGGGCCGAAACACACACACACACACACACACACACACACACACACACACACAGAGTGCAGGCACAGTGGAGCATTAGGGCTGAGGCTGTGGTCCCACCTGTCCCTCTCCACTGCTCCCCGGCCTCTGCAGGCTGTGGTTACATACACTTCCACTGTTTGGAGCTCACTGCTTCCTGCAATTGTGGGGAAAGGCAGTGAGAACATTCCAGAAAAGGCCCTGGCTTAGAGGTGGGGACAGGTCACCCTTGGGAAGGTCCTGGGATGACGAGAGGAGCCCATTTTTATCTCTGGTCTGGCAGAGAGCAGATACAGGCTTCCCTTCTGGAGACCAAGATGATTTCAAAAGGGTCTTCAAGAGACAGAGCCATGAGCTGGTTTGAATCTCTCAAGCAGGAAAAGGTGAAGCTGCTGGTGAACCTGGTGGGCGTGATGACAGGCCCAGGGTAGCTATGCATGCGGGAGCCCAAGGCTGAATTACAGAGGTTAGGATCTGGGCTCCAGGACTCCAGGGCCCTGCCAGTCACACAGTCCCGGATGATGGCCTGCTCAGCCTCTGTTGCCTTCCTCCTCTATAAAGGGTCTTCAGAATCAGCTGTCCTTTCCCTGAAGTGTCCTGGTGGCCCCCAGAGCAAGGGAGTGGAGGTAGCATTGACACTGGACATGAGCACTGGCATCTTATGGTCCCCAGGCAGCTGCTTGAGCAGGGAGCCCGCTGCCTGCCCTGCCTCCTGGCTCTCCCGGCCTCCCTGCAAGCTTCCCTCCTAACCCTTTCCATCTTCTGCCCACTGCCTCTCTTCCTCATGTCCCTGTGGAGTTGGCATGTACAGCCCTTGACTAGCCACATAGCCAAGGTCTGTCTAGATTCTAGAAGGCTCTCTGAGCCACGTCTTCTTGGACTGTGAGGGAATCTGAGCTCTTTTTCAAGCCAGTTAGTTCCCTGCAGAACTCCCCATCAGGCTGGGTACAGTTACTTCATCCTCTTGGCACTTCCTGCTGTGATACCTCATGGAGCCTGAGGCAAAAGGGAAAATCAATGCCATAGATCTTGTCTTTATTTAAAAATCGGATTATTTCATTCATGTAGATATTTTACATTAATTTTGATTTTAAAAAATATTGCTTAAAATATTATTTGTCTTGACTACCAATATTTTTGGCATTCCCTTAAATGAGTGAATGGTCCGTGGTGAGCATTCCCTCAGGTGAGTGCGTTACTGACCTCACCTAGCCCAGCCTGGAGTCAATGGCAAGGCTCAGGGATGCCCAGAGAAAGGCCTCCAGGTCTGGGCCCTGGTGTGCCCAAGAACAAAGACATTTGGAATTGGAAGTTGGCTGTAATTCTTCCCTCCCAAGAGTAGCCTGCAGAGTCCAATGTGTGTGTGTGTGTTGGGGGGTGTGAGGTGATGAGAAGACTGGCAGAATTCCAGAGCTTCTGTTAGTGTCTGGGCCCAGCCCATGGATAAACCAAGCACCTTAGTGAGGTTTTGTGGGAAAAGGGAAGTGGGGAGCTGACTTGGGGTGGAAGAAGATAAAAGTAACCAGTGAAACAAAGTGAGAAGAATCTTTTTTTGAACACAGAGTCTTACTTTCTCGCCCTGGTAGAGTTCTGTGGTGTCACAGCTCACAACAACCTGAAACTCTTGAGCTAAAGAGTTCCTCTTGCCTCAGCCTCCTGAGTAGCTGGGACTATAGGAACCGGCCTCAATGCCTATTTTTTAGAGATAGGGTCTCACTCATGCTCAGGCTTGCCTTGAACTCCTGAGCTCAAGCAATCCATCTACCTCCGCTCCCAGAGTTCTGGGATAATAGGTGTGAGCCACCTTGGAGGCCTGAAGGGGAGCTGAGGAGAGGGGACTAAAAATGGGAAAGCTGGGAGCCTCTGGAAGGTGGTAGATGACAGGGTCTCAGGAGAGGTGCAGCCCTTGTTTAGACCCCTCTATCCTTACTTGCCTTGTGCGAGCGGCTCTTTGGGAGAGTGAAGGAGAAGGGAAATTCTAAGCCAGAGACACTATCCTCCCACTGAACAAGTGCCGTGGGAGCCACCGCTCAGAGGCGAGACACAGGGAACCCAGGAACAGTCTGTAAGGGACGCAGCTGGGGCCAGAGGGCCGGAAGCCCTGCGGCTGCACCTGTCTGGTGTCAGTTAGAGGAATCCCAGGACTTCGGCTTGCTACTTACTTTCTGAGGTCTTTGAGCATTTTATGGTCATTGGCTCCCTCTCTCCTTCTCTGAGAGTCAATGGCAGGGAGGAGGGACAGGGTGTCTGGCCTGGGGCCTGGGTGGGCATGTGCTTCTCAGAAGCCACCGTTGTTGCCTCCTTGAGACCGGGGCCTGCTGGGCCCTTCCTGGGCTGCACCCCATGGGCTGTACCACATGGGCTGTGCATAGACACAGCGGGCCCAGAGAGGGTGGGCACGAAGAACGTGGAGGATGGCCGTCCTTGGCACTCCCCTGCCCACTTCTGGGACTGCCACCCACGGTCTAATCCTCCCTCCTGGAAGGGGTGGAGTCTCTTTGGATGAGGGCCACGCAGCATGGAGCACACCAGCTAATGAGGTCAGCTGTGCTGATCCTCCTAAGACTGAAAGTCAGGACAGACACCACCTTGGGTTAGTGGTGGAGAGTCTTGGGGAGCTTGACTCTGTCCCACTGGCTTGACTGTGTCCCTGGCTGTGTTTATCCTGTCACCAATGCTGTTCCTTCCCCTTCAGGCTCCACTCTCTCCCTGCATCTGGGGGCTCCTTCCAGGCTCATAGCTCCTCTCTTCCCCCACCCTGTCACCACCAGGCTTGCTCAGATTTAGCACAGGGCCTTGCCTTCTGCAGGGTGCAAGTTTGGGCACATGCTCCATCTCTGGGCCACTCACTTCCCGCCTTTTCTCTAGTGTCTCCCTGTTTATAAAACCCTTTTATGCTAATTGCAGGAAACATGGGAAATCCAGAAAGCATAAAGGTGGGAGCAGAGTTATGGCCTAAGCCGGGCACTGAGGGATGAACACTGCCCATGTGGACACTGGCAGTTGTAGGGTGCCCTTCACTTATGCCTGCACCTACCACCCTCATCACATCGGTCCTCTCACTTAGCCCCAGGAAGGGGCAGAGCAGTCACAGTTGAGGAAGTGGAGGCAGACAGATGGAGGGGACTTGTTCCCAGGTGCATCAGGCATTGTCCCCAGCTTCCTGAGCACACTGTCCCACTGTTGTCTGGAGCCCCTCCCCCATGGTCTCAGAATCTGCTGCCTGTGCTGGGGGCAGCGAGCCCCTGCACTGTGGGCACCCTTTCCAGTCTTACCTGTGGGCTGGCTCTGCACTGCACCCACCTCCCGCAGGCCATTCCAGGGAAGGCAGGGTTTGGGAAGGTAGGGGATAGATTTCAACAGTGGCATGCCTCCTGGAAACCACATCAAATGGTGCAGCTAGGAATTAACAAATAAATTTGGGAGACAAGTCAATTACCCTTCCCTGGTGCCCCTGTCCCCCTGGGGCAAACAACAGCATGTGGTTCCCAGCCTCAGCATGCCTTCCTGGGGGCAGGCCCAGCCGCTGCAGCTGGCTTCTGTCAGATTAGCTGGACAAGACGAGACAGGCCTCTATCCTCTGGGGAAATGGCTCCCTTCCTGGGAGGTGGCAGGACATTCCCGGGTTACTCTGTTGCTGCCCTCTCCCTGCACTCCTCCTGTGTCCCCATTCTCCCAGCGACCCGCATGAAGCCTCCTGAATGGTAATGCCTGAAGTCCCCCCACTCCTCCCCCCAGCTGGGAGCTGGGTTGCCAAGCCTTCGGAGATGCCTGTTAAAGGCCCCCTTCCAGACACAGCAGTACTGTTATTGTCTTTTAAAAACTCAGACTAACTACTTTTTGCCTTAGAAAACCTTTATTCACTCAGTGTATTCTTAACAATGCCTGCTTTGGGGCAAAGTTTTTGCTGGGTTGTAGAGACACAGAGGAAAGAGGCTTGTCTGTGAGGAGCTTGCAGTTGTGTGGGGGAAGTCAGACAATACAATTACCACAGGGGGCTCTTGGGGTAAAGGAGGGGGCACCCAGCCCAACCTGGAGGGCTCCTCAGGGGGCTTCCTGAGTGGGCAATGCTGGGCTGCATGGCTGCATTCTGAGGGATGAGGTGTCCTGAGTTATTTTGGTGGGGATGAGCAGTAATGCTCTAGGTGCAGGAGATAGGGCTGCAAAGTCTTGGTCTGAGGCAGAAGCGGCTGAAGAGACTGGCCTCCTGGGACCTGAGTTCTGTGTAACTTCAGGGCTGCATCCAAGGTGTGTGTGTGTGTGTGTGTGTGTGTGTGTGTGTGTGTGTGTAGAAGAACAGGGTACATGTAGTTCTCTCTCTCTCTTTGGGTCTTTTTGTAAGGATTCTTTTCTTCCTCTCTTTCTCCCCCCCACCCCCCTTTCTTTCTGTCTTTCTTTTTAGAGACAGAGTCCCACTCCTTTGCCCCAGGCTAGAGTGCAGTGGCATCATCACAGCTCCCTGCAGCCTCAAACTCATGGGCTTCAGTGATCCTCCTGCCTCAGCTTCCCAAGTAGCTGGGACTATAGGCATGTGCCACCACACCTTAAGTTTTTTTCTATTTGTAGTAGAAACTAGGGTTTCTACTGTTGCTCAGGTTGGCCTTGAATGCCTGATCTAAAGCATTCTTCCCACGTTGGCCTCTCAGAGTGCTAGGATTACAGGTGTGAGCCACTGCACCTGGCCTGGATTCTTTTCAATTCTGCATGTGGGGACTGAGGGTTTTATTTATTTTTTTTCTTTTCTATTTAGAAACAACAGCAGACCACCATGGAGCCCCCAAAGACCAAGAAAGCAATGGTCTTATAAATATCAGAACAGCATCAGGGAAGAATAAGTCCCCTTTGACATTTACTGCCACTGAATTTTCTATGGGTGTATTGTCTAGGCATGTCCTTTATATGAATGATCCTCAAGGTTTAGTGTGCATGAAGATCACTTGGGACATTTTTTAAACATGCGGGTGTTTGGGATTTGTCCTGGAGATTTTGATTTAGTGGGGCCCAGTAATTTGCATTTTTAACAAGCTCCCTTGGGTGTGATGCGGTCAGCAGAACATGCTTTGAAAAACACATTCCTAGAGCCTGATGATTTTCTTTTGGTGAATTTGCTTGCAATTTGTGGCTACGCCACCAGATGGGAGTGGTGCTTTATGATGGATCCAAGTAAAGCCGCCTTCGTTTTCTGCTGGCAATAGTTGAGATACAGTTCTTTACAGCTACAATATATTCAAAATAACTATTTTAGATAATTTCTGAAATACATTGTTCACAAAATCTTAACTTTCAGAGCTTACTTTTTTTTTTTAGACAGAGTCTCACTTTGTTACACACAGTAGACTGCTATACGAAGCTATGACGATAGCTCACAACAACTTCGAACTCTTGGGCTCAAGTGATCCTCTGGCCTCACCCTCCCAAGTAGCTGGGACTACACCTGCTCACCACAACATCTGGCTAGTTTTAGAGATGGGGTCTTGCTCTTGCTCTTACTCAGGCAATCCACCAGCCTCAGCTTCCCAGAGTGCTAGGATTATAGGTATGAGCCACTGTGCCCAGCCTCGGAACTTAATTTTAAATTTTAAATTTAAGTTTTCCTTTCAAACTTGAGATCTGAGCTTTCCAATATGGTCACCATTAGCTTTTGAGCACCTGAGATGTGGTTGAAAGATATGCTGAAGGTGTGATAAATACATTGGCTTTCAAAGAGGAAAAAACAATAACTGTAAAATCTCTTATTCATGTTTTTTATTATGGCTTCACATGGAAATTATATTTTGAGTAAAGTAAAATTTTAAAATGAGAGTACTATGGATTAATAAAATTTGGAATATGTGCACTCTGGAGTATTAATGTCTCCACTAGTACAATCTAGTGTCTTTTTGGACAACCTGGAGAGAACTGGAAACCATTCTTTTAAGTGATACATCCCAAGAATGGAGAAACAAAGCACATATTCAATGCCAAATTGGAACTAATTGATAAACACTTCAGTGCACATAAGGAAGTAAATCTCAATGGAAATCAAGCTGGGGGGAGGAGGAGGAGGAGATGAGTACATTTACACCTGTTGGATACAGTGCACATTGTCTGGGCGAAGGGCACCCTTACATGTATATCTTTGACGCAATCTGTACAAAAACAAAGTATGTAAACGAAACACCTGTATCCCCTAAAATTCTGAAATAAAAAAATAATAATAAATTAAAATAGAGAAGAAAAAATGTGATGACTGGAAAATTTAGGATTATGTGTTTCTCTCATTCTATTTCTAATGGCCGTCACTGCATTGAAATCATCTAAATGAATTCTTTCATTTTAGAAAGTGAGAGAATTGTTAGACAGGTGCTGGACCTGACGTCAAAGATCAGGGCATTTAACTTCCAGTTCAAATACTCATTGCATGCCTTTGGACAAGCAGTATACCTTCTCTGAGCCTCCATTTTATCATCTGTGAAAGAGCAAGTGAGATAATGTGTGTGTAGGGACTTGTGTAAACTCTGAAGATAATCAAATTGCTATTGTTGTGGTTACTGATAATGACTCAAACCCAGGCCAGATAAACTTAGCAATTTATTAAAACACTCACCTTATGAAAGTCTCTGGTATTTGGCACTTCCAGGCTGTTGGGAGTTTCCAGTTGAGCTGACGAAGAATTATACATGCTCATGAAATGTAAAATGACAACCGATTATTAAAATAGTGATTCAAGCAAGACATGGAAAACTTGTGCCAAGGATGTATGGTTTATTTCTAAAATAAGGATGTATTGAGCTAGGACAGCAGGACTAAAAGGTTGATGGGAAGAGGGAGTATCAAAATGGTTAACATGTTGTCTCTGTTCACAAAGAGAGGCTTACCATATGGGGGGGGGAGGGGGCAAAGGCAGACAGATGACATGAGAGAGTGAAGTCTCAGTGCAGAAGCCACTAGCCTCCAGCCTTCTACTGGCAGCTCCAGAATTAGGGATATGTGACAGGGGTGCCAATTCCCGACCAACTCTCCACTCTCCTCCTCTTTTGTGGTATATAGAATTTTGTTTCTGTTAGGGTTGGTAAGGGGCCCAGCTAAAATATTCATTTTCCAGCCTCATCTTAAAACCAAGGGTAGCCACATAATGTATCTCTGGATAATGAGATGAAGCAAAAGTGGTTGGGTTGGGCTTCTAATAAGGTTCTTTAAGTTGAAGGGGGAGGGGACATTCAGCTAGTGTACACTCCAGAGCCCTTGGCTCTCCCTTGGCTGGCCCATGGAAGTGATGTTGGTGACTTCAGCAACCATCTTGTGAGCATGAGTTCAGAAGGCACACCCTATCATAGCAGAGAAAGCTATTATGGAATGAACCTGGAAGCTGGACAACATTGGGGAGAAGATAGTCTGCCCTACATTTCCAACTTTGATCTCTTTCTTATGAGAGAAAAAGGAGTCCCTATTGTGTTTAAGCCACTGTCATGTGGGTTTTCTGTTCTATGCAGTCATTCCAATTCCTGAATGCCATCGAGCATATTGTACGTATGTCACGGCCCTTGACTTCCGTGTGCCTATGGCAGAAAGAATGTTAGAGGATTTGATTAGGGCCAGAGGACACATGAGAAGGACATATCTACTCTTAAGCTACCCTGCTGGATGTTGGGAAGCATCCTTCCTTCCTTAGGAGGACATGGACAGTAATTACTCTAAGAATCCCCAAAGCAGGAGAAAACAGAAACCCCATGAGGTGCGACATTTAAAGGAAGTGGATATTTGGATATTGACTACTGCTGGTTCACCTCTTCTGCATGTGAGAATGGAAAAGGAAAATTAATTGGCAAAATACATCGATTTTGAACTGATTTCTAATTCCTTTTAAATAATTTATTAAAAAATGAAAAACTAAACATTTTATTGAAAATTAAAAAATAAAAGTTTTATTTAAAAACTGATTAAAAATTTAAAAATTGGGCTCGGCGCCTGTAACTCAGTGGTTAGGGTGCCAGCCACATACACTGGGGGCTGGTGGGTTTGAACCCGCCTAGGCCTGCTAAAAACAACAATGACAACTACAACAAAATAATAGCTAGGTGTTGTGGTGGGCACATGTAGTCCCAGCTACTTGGGAGGCTGAGGCAAGAGAATTGTTTAAGCCTAACAGTTTGAGGTTGCTGTGAGCTGTGATGCCACCGCACTCTACCAAGAGCAACATAGTGAGGCTCTGTCTCAAAAAAAAAAGTGATATTAAAAAGAAATCCATTCAAATGGTTGCGCTAATAAATGTTACTGATGGTAAATGTTACTATGTGTTTTTAAAGAATTTTTAAATTTTATTTATTTATTTATTTTTTTGAGGCAGAGTCTTACTATGTTGCCCTCGGTAGCTAGGACTACAGGCACTCACCACAACACCAGCTATTTTTTTTGTTGCAGTTGTTTAGCTGGCCAGGCAGGGTTGGAACCCACCACCCGTGGTGTATGTTGCTATCACTGTAATCACTGTGCTACGGGCACCAAACCTTAATATCACCTTTTAAATCATGTTTTCTTGCAGCTATCTATGTTGAAGGATAGGCCATAAGAATTACTGCCATAGGAAAGGACTAGGAAATGTCCCCGAAGGGCTGTAGCAGGAGGGTTGTGCACCCTATGGTTGAGGGACACAGGGCAGACCACCTGTGCTTGGCATTGTATGTAAGGCTCAGGGTACTGGACTTGAGGGTACTCTGAGCAAGGCCAGTTCTCTGCCTAAGACACGGAGGGTAGGATGGGCTCTCTGGCCATAGACTACAAGCAAGGGGATGGATACTGCTTTGGAGGCTGGAGAATGCAGAGGAGGACAAGGCCCAAAGGCTTTTGCTGGGTCAGGCTGCAGTGACAGATGGCCCCACGTCTTCGTGCCTTAAAGCACAGCAGTTTGTTTCTCATTGGTGTTGCGTGTTGGTGGCTGTAGTTGGCTGGAGCTTTGTCCCCACGGCTGAAGAGCAGCTTCCCTTTAGGTCCTGCCTTTCTCAGGGCCGTGGAAAGAGCAGGAGGGTGGCAGAGATGCTGTGGCTTTCACAAGCCAAAGGTCAAGGCCTGTCCCACGGTGGCCACATAGAGGAGGTGGGGAAGGAGGTGCCTCCCAAAGAAGTCATGGCAAGTCCCATGGCTGTGAGCAGAGATGGGTGACACCCTTTCAGGAGGGGTGAAGAGTTGCTGAGAGTAGGAATGGTCTCTCTCACAGGACGGGGCTGCTGTCCTCCAACGTGTGTTCATATCAGCACCCCTTGAGTCCCCAGGCATCTTGAGAAGAGTGGGGGTGTTGAGAGATGAAGATTTATCTGCAGGCTGATTCCCCAAAAGCCAGCGTGGGGACCTACTGAGGGGAGAGTGCTTGTGAAGACCAGGGTGGGAACAAGAAGGGCAGGTGGTCACCGTGGGGTACCTGAGTACCCCGGACTCACCGAAGGTCCATGGCAAAGAGCTTCCTGGGGGGCAAAGCCCCCCCATGGACAGAGGGGCTCCTCCTGTCCTAGCTACAGGGGCTCATTGTTCCTCTCCTCACCCAGTCAAAACAGACATTTGGGACTTCAGGAGGTGTTTTCCCTTAGTGATAGAATCAACCTGTTCCTTATTTCAAACCTGTTTTTAAAAGAGCTTTCCTGTTTCTTTTTTCTTTAATTGCGGAACATTTTTATGGTCTACTTTGAACAGAATAAATAGAACCTAGCAAAAACAGTGATTAAAGAACTATAAAATGGCTTCCTCAGGCTTGGTCCCTTTTATTTCCTCTCCATTCAGATGGTTGGGCTGGGTTAGGGCCTTGGATGAGCTGTGCATGGGGAGGGGCCATCTGACCAGGTGTCTGTGTCCATCTCCACATCTACAGGAGCGGGGACACACCCTTCCTCTCCCTGCAAGCAAATTCTCCCTCCGCCACACAGTGCTAATTTATAGGCTGTAGAGCCGCTCAGCATTCTCTGGCCCTGGGGCTGTGGGCTGATTTTACAGCAGGAGCAGGTGGCCATCCAGGGAGAGTGGGACACTCTCTCTTCCCATTACTTCAGCCCGTAATGTCACCCCACCCTCTTTCAAGGCGCCTGTGATCCCACCGTGAAGACCTTGTGCTTTGGGTTCAGCCCTTGGTTCTCTCCAGGCTGTCCCTCGGAAGGCCCCATGTTAAGCTGTGAAGGTCTTGGGATGATGAATCCCTGTGACCAGCAGAGTCAGGGAGAAGTTCTCAGAGGAGGGAAGGGGCACAGAGGTGTGTGGAGAGTGACATGGATGGGAGACCAGCACTGCCAGCTGCCACTTTTGTTTGCAGCTGGCCTTGGCCACTCCTTCCTCAAAGCAGCAGCTGCAGAAAAGGGTAAGACCCAGAGGGGGCCCATGGCTGAGACAGAGGGAGGCCTGGGGGCATGGAGGACCAGCTGGGTCTCCTTCTTCCATCCAGGCCCTGTGGAAGGCTGGGCCTGAGTAGTTACCCCCTACCCTGCCGTGTCGCTGTTGGGAGAGTCAGGGAGAAGGGCCCTAGTCCCATACACAACTCCTGCCCTGGATGAGTGTGAGGGGTCTTTCAGGGTAGAAGAGACCTTCCTTGTTCTCATCAGTCTTATTCTCAGAACTCCTAGGGAACAGAACTGAAGGGGAAGCTCCCAGGGTCTGGTGACACCGTTTCTTTTTCTTGTTCTTTCTTTCTTTCTTTCTTTTTTTTTTTGAGACAGAGTCTCACTATGTGGCCCTGGGTAGAGTGCCATGGCATCACATCTCACAGCAACCTCAAACTCTTGGGCTTAAGCAATTCTCTTGCCTCAGCCTCCAAGCTGTGACTACAAGCTCCCACCACAATGCCTGGCTATTTTTTGGTTGCAGTTATCATTGTTCTTTGGCAGGCCCGGGCTGGATTCAAGCCCACCTGCTCTGGTGTATATGGCTGGTGCTCTAGCTGCTGAGTTCCAGGCACTGAGCCAGGTGACACTATTTCTGACCACCTCTTGTGTGACACGTCATGTGGTCTTTATCAAGGCACGTTTTTGAACACCCTCTGTTATAGCTCCCTGCCCACTCCATGACTTCCTGGGCCCTGGGTGGCTGAGAAGCTCATTTGCTATGAGGTGCTCATAACTGATCATGTTTAGAGGTGTAGCCTAGTCCAGGAAGATCTGCCCTTTACTAAAGAGAAAAGATGTTCTAGAAGGTGAGTTGCCAAGGGCAGGGAGGAGAGGGAGAGAATTTGAGGCAAGAGCTTTTCTGCTCACGTCCATCGTGAAAGTAACACAGGCAACCCTGCATCAGTAGTGTAAGCTGGAATTTGCAAAGCCATTTCACACGTGGTACCTAACTGACTCTTCCACCAATGGATAGACTACTGTTACCGTTTGCAAATGAAGAAACAGAGGCCCAGAGAGAACAGGGGATATGTCTAAGGCCATATTAGCCAGCCATCAGCAAAGCTGGGACAGGGACTTGAGTCTTTTCACTTTACCTAGGTCTTTTCTGTGATGCTGGCTACAGGGATTCAGTGTGGGCACAGGGACATGGAAAGGGCTGAGCCAAGAGAAGCACCTAGAAGTGGCAGATAAGGTGGGAGATTTGGAATCAGAGGGCCTACCTTAGGATCCCCTCCTTATCACTTTCGCATAAATTGGTTAATGCCACAGAGCCTGTTTCCTCACTAGTAAAATAGAGATGATAACCCTAGTATGAGCTGCAAGTTGTATCTGCCCCAAATTCATCTAAGTCCTAACCCTCAATATGATAATATTAGGAGGTGGGGTATTCAGGAGGTAATAAGTCATGAGGGTGGAGCTCTCATGAGTGGGATTAGTGCCCCTAAAAAAAGAATACAAGAGAGTGCCTGCCTGCTATGTGAGAACACGAGAAGTTGGCAGTAGTCTGCCACTGGAAGAGGGTTCTGGCACCCTGATTTTGAACTTCTAGCCTCCAGAACTGTGAGAAATAAATATTTGCTGTTTATGTCACCAGGCTATTGTATTTTTGGTACAGTGGCCAGAACTGACTTAGGCAAACCTCTTACTCTTACCTACCAGGATTACTGTGAGATCAAAAACAGATAGTGCGATTGAAAAATAGTTGCAAACTGCAAACTATTGACCTACATGCCCTGTACCAGGAAATGAGGGCAGGACTTTCTTCATACCACCCCCGCCCTTCCTTGGGGGAGGCAGCAGGCTCAGAAATAGCCTTCAGTTCTGTCCTCTCTATTTCCCCCTGGGAGTAGTGGGGAGTGTTTTCTTCTTGAGAAATAAAAAAAAAAATCAAAGCAGTTGCAGAAAAACCAAAAGCACGTTTTGCTTCCCCTCAGCTGCTGTTCTGCCGTCTGGGGCCAAGAGGAGAGGATGTCACTGGAGACTTGGGTTCAGCTGGGGTCATCCAGAGTCCTCGCCGCCCTGCAAGGCCAAAGGGAGAGGGGTGGACAGTGTGTATCAGCTGCCCAAAGAACAGAGGCCTCGGCTGGTAATCTTTGGAGCTGTGGGATACTGATCTTCCTTGGGAGGTGGCCGAGGGGGCACAGGAACCCCTCTCTTTCAGGCCAGGCCATCACCACCTAAGAGCTCCAAGGGACCACTCTGGACATACCCAGAGAAATGGGTCCTGTCTCCACCAGAAATAATTATTCATTTCAACTGACACCTTACCGGCCATTTGCAAAATGGAGTTCAGATTCTCGTGAGTCTGTTTTTTTCCCTCAATGATCAGTTTTCGGAGTGTGTTTATCTTTGTCTAGGAACAGGGAGAGAACCATTTCAGAAAAGAAATGAAACCCACAGTGCATGTGTTGTGTGGCCCACACAGGCGACCCTAGATGGAGCAGGTAGGTGGGTTCTGGCCTGGTGGTAACTGTTGACCTGCCTTCCCTGCTGGCCTGGTGGTAACTGTTGACCTGCCTTCCCAGGCTGGACCCAGGGTTTTCACTTGAGTTGCTTAGTGGGCCTACTGGTTCATTGTATCTCCTTAGATGGCTGGGAGACTCAGAACTTGGTAATGACAGCAAAGGCATTCATTGAGAAAAACCTAACCTATACTGCAGAATGGAATTTATATAGTTTCCTAAACAGTCAAGCATAAACGTATCCATAGCAATCTCAGATGATGTGAGATATGTGTTTGGTGTTGATTAACAATATCTCCTCAACAGGGGATTGAGAAAGGAATGTTCCAGTCCATGTTGTAGACCAGGTTTCTGGCAGTGCTCAGGTACTGCCCTTTCTCCAGGCCCTCCTTGTTTCAAACTATCGTGAGTTCCCACATGGTTCCATGCCAGCTTTCTTCTTAGGGGCACTTAGTTTAGAAATTCTCTGTTTCTCTGTTGGCAATTTTCCAAGGTTAGACGTTAAAGTACAGAGTTCAGCAGACGTGCTTTCACAGCTCTATTTCTTTGCTGTTTGCTACACCAGACACTTGTCTGGAAGCTGGAAACACAGTGGGTGGGGCTCTCAGCTGGTGTTATTCTGCTAAATAAGCCTGCTGTGCCAAGAGCCTTCCTTCTGCCACCACTGTGGTAGGAGCAGTTGTACTGGCAGCCTTGGATTTTGATAGGAAAGGCATAACCTCCGAGATGAATATTGTATCCAATAATTCTTTTCTACTTTATAATAAAAAGATTTTCTGAACCAATTACTGTATGGATATTCACTGCCAGTACACATGCCCATATGTGTCACTGCAGCATACTCACCCAAAGGCCAGGTATGAGATAAATCTGGAGGCTGTAGACTTCTCTCTCAGCCCATGTTATCAGGGCTGGGTAAAGGGTCACCAGGGAGGATTCAGAGGATTTTGTCTGAGGACTTGGGAATTCATTAGTGGATAGAGAAGGGTGGCTGGCTAACCAACACTTCACTTTCCTGATGAGGTATAGGGAGGAACTCACTGGGGCAGAACCCAGGATTCATTCTATTCAATTAATTTGATAAATATTTATTGAGTACTTGCTAAATGATGAGCACTCTTCTAGGGGCTGGGGATACTACAGTGAACAACACAGGCAGAAGTCACTGCCTTCATGGAGCTGAACTTTGGTGGGCTGTATTTTGACCCCATTCATTTGGCTGTGAAGTCTGGTTTAGGTTTCAAGATCCTAAACTCATTATTGGGCTTGGTTGTAAATGGCTCAGGTGGGATCTTCACTTTATCCTTCCTTTCATCTTCATCTACCCAACTGTGGAGTTATCTTGCTCCTCAGTGGGACTTCTTTGGGAAAGATCTCAATTTCTGGTGGCCCCCCACTGGAGGACTCCCAGGTAAATGACAACCCTCTTTCAATGCTTCCCCAGCCTTTATGAAGGAGACATCTTTGGACCTGAGGTTGTAGAAATATATCTTCCCTACCTCCCATATTTCTTTTCCTTCCACGGAGACTGATTACATGATGATAAACAAGCAAAAAGATAAAATCTGAAAAGCAGACGATGGCCAGGCATGGTGGCTCATGCCTATAATTTCAGCACTTTAAGAGACCAAGGTAGGAAGATCACCTGAGCCACAAGTTCAAGACCAGTCTGGGCAACAAAGTGAGACCTCCATCTCTACAAAAAATTTAATAATTAGCTGGAGAGTATGGTGTTTTATCCCTGTCATCCCAGCAAGTTAGTCAGTAGATTGAGGTGGGAGGATTGCTTGAGCCCAGTAGTTCAAGGCTACAGTGTGTTATGATCATACCACTGTGTGTTACCCTGTGCAACAGGAAAAAAAAAAAAAGAAAAAAAAAAGCAGGCAGAGAGAAAAGACGCAACAGGATGACAACTGGCTTTGCAGGTGAAACAATGGGAGCCAGAAGACAATGAGATGGTATCTTTAGAGCCCTGAAAGACAATAACTTAACAACTAAACATTTGTGGAAACAAAAATACAGGGGAAATAAAGACACTTTTAGGAAAAGAAATTTTTGACAAATATCATGCCAGCTTACCTGTAGTAAAAGGAAGGACTAAAGTGTATTCTTCAGGGAGAAAGAAAATGTACTCAAATATAACACGGGAAATGCAGGGAGGAATGAAGAGCAGTAGAAAGGATAAATGTGTGTGTAAATTGAAACATACACCAACTGCACACACAACAAAAAATGATATCTTTAAATGGGGTTTAAAATGTATAGGGAATTAAAATATCTGACAATAATAGCATGTGATAGAGGATAGTGATAAAGACAGTCTAAGGTCCTTACATTATCCAAGAAGTGGTAGAAGTACTTATTTCTATCAGACTTAGTAAGTCAAAAATGTATGTTGCAACCACAAATAGCAAAAATGCCAAAGTGTATCACCTTCAAAAAAATAAGTCAAATGCACTATAAAAATATTGAACCATTCTGACCCTCATTTGCAAATACTAAAAAGTAAAATTGAATCAATCAAAAAGGATGCAGGAGAATATCACAGAATAGGTAGGAAAGAATGAAGCAAATAAGATGGTAAATTGAAACCTAATGTAATAGTAATTAAGTGGAGGATTATTACTCTACTTAAAATATGTAATTGCCAGAACAAATAAAAAAACCAAACCTAACTATATCCTGCTTATAAGAGACATGCCTTAAATAGAAGGAAACAGAAAGATGGGAAGAGAAGTGGTGGAAGATACTAACTATATGAGAAGGTTGAGGTAGCTATATTTATTAGAGTAAGGTGATACTTCACAATAATACTGGGTTCAGTTAACCAGAAAGATAAAACAATTCTGAAGTCAAATGATCCTAATAATATTGCCTTAAAATAAATAAAGCAAAAATGACAGAACTTATATGCAAGGGAGATTTTTACACACCTCTCTCAATTACTGACAGATTAAGTAGGAAAAAAACTCCAGTGTGGAAACAGAAGGTTTAAACAACATGGCTAACAATCTTGAATTAATTGGTAAATATAGAACACAATTTTCAACAACTTCAAATCTACATTCTTGGCAAGAACAGATGAGACATTTACAAAAAATCATGAGGTCACAAATAAAATCTTAATAGGTTTCGAAGATTGAAATCCAGTATAACATGATAACTACAACGAAATTAATTAAGCTTAAAGTCAGCAACAAAAGACAATAGAAAGTTCTCAAATATTTGGAAATTAAGCAATATTAAAAAAATAACTTATGGTCAAAGACAAATCACAATGGAAATGAGAAAATACTTTAAACTGAATGGTGATAAAAATATTACATTACAAAACATGAAGGATGCAGTTAAAGCCAGACTTAGGAGGAAATTTATATACTTAAATTCTTACACTAGATAAGAGGAAAGGTTGAAAATCAATGATTTAAACATCCAACTCAAGGAGACAGAAAAATAATAGCAAACTAAAAGCTAAAGAAAGTAGAATGATAGAAATAATAAAGATGTGAACATAAACTAATGAAATAGAAAACAAACAGAAAAGATCCACAAAGTTGGTGTTATGAAAAGGGTAAAATTAACAAGCTCTGGTGAAACATATAGGAAAACATGAGCGAGAGAGGAGAGGGAAGGAAAGAATACATAATCAATACCAGCAATGAAAACGGGGATTTTTTGTAATATATGTACACATCTTCAAAAAGGGCACTTTAATACAGATCCTATGAACATTAAAAAGATAATAAAAGAATATTATGAATAACTTTATGCCAAAATGTTGAAAATTTAGATGAAATAGGAAAATTCCTTGAAAAATCACAAGTAGAAAATCGAAATACAGTCGTCCTTTGGTAGGTATCCGGAGGGCACTGGTTCCAGAATTCACCCCCATCGTGGGGTAGCAAAACATGTGATTGTCCCCGATACAGAATGGCACAGAGAGCGGCGCTCCTCCTTGCCGTGGGAAGCTGTGCCACGCCATTCTCTTCTTCCTTTCCTCTCCCTCCCCTCCCCATCTTCCCGTTCCACTCCCTGCTCTCTGTTCTCGTCCCTCTCTCTTTTTTGCATCTCTCCCCCTCATTTCTCCTCTCTCTAGTAGAAACTTACACTTCTACATTCTAAAAAAAAAAAAAAACAGGCCGGGCATGGTGGCTCACGCCTGTAGTCCCAGCGCTGTGGGAGGCCTAGGCGGGTGGGTTGCCTGAGCTCAGAGGTTCGAGACCAGTATGACCAGCAGTGAGCCAGAGTAAGACCCCGTCTCTATTAATCAAAAACAGCACAGCATCTCCAGAGGAAGAAGAAAATGAACAACAAAAAAGAGTACTTTAAACAAGGAAGAATGTACAAGCAAGTTGAAATTAAAAAAAAAAAAAACAAAAAAAACACAAAATAATTGATGAAGGTGGTAAGCAAGTTGAAATTAAAAATAAAAAAAAATTAAAAAAAAAGCATGGTATTTGCATATAACCTATGTGCATTCTTCTATATACTTTAAATCATCTCTAGATTCTTATGATACTTAATATAGTATAAATGCAATGTCAGTAGTTGTTATATATTAAAATTTATATTCTTTTTAATTGTTGTATTGTTATTTTTTTCCTGAATATTTTTCATCCACAGTAGGTTGAGTCTGCAGATGTGGAACCCATGGATGTGGAGGGCTGACTGTACCCATAACTTTTAAAGAAATCGAATCCTGTCTTGCTATTCTTTCTAGTTAGAAAACTCTGGGCCCAGATGCCTTCAATAGTGAATTTCACTAAACATTAGAGGAAGAAATAACAGTAATATTACACAGTCTCTTTCAGAGAATAGGAAAAGAGGAAGCATTTCTCAACATACTTTATTAGGTTGACAAAGTCTTGATACCTGACAAGGACATTACTAAGAAGAAAAATTATAAGCCATTTTCTTTTATAAAGATAAATGTAAAATTCCCTAAAAAAAATTAGCAAAACAAGTCCAGAGCTATACAAAAAAATGTATTAAATCATGACCAAAGTGGGTTCATTACAGAAATGCGAACTTGATTTAGCATTTGAAAACCAATTAATTTAGCTCATCACCTTTATAGGATAAAGGAAATAAAAGCATAAGCATAACCCTGATTGGTGTAGGAAGATTATTTGATAAAACTTAGCACACTTTAATTGAAAAAACTCTTAATAAACTGGAAATAGAACAGAATTTTCTTATTTTTATAAAGAGAATTATATTAGGCTTCTCCAGAGAAAAAGAATCAGAGGGCTGGCTGGCATGTATATATGTATGAATATTAATGTAGGTAGTTGTTGCATTTAATTACAGAGGATGGCAAGTCCAAAATCCGCAGGGTAAGACAAGACCCAGGGAAAAGCTGATGCGTATGACTGCTACTGAATGCCAAATACTGGTGAGGACGTGATGCAACTAGATGGCTTACACATTGCTGGTGGGAGTGCAGATCGACAACTATTTAGACACATGCATGCCCTATGACCCAGAAATCCCACTCCTAGGTATATACCCTCATCAAAACGCATTCTTTTGACATTAAAACTCATGTATGCTCCTAATAGTCTTAGGAGCATTGTATTGTAAGCCAAACCAGACACAACCTAATGTCCATGGTCCATAGGACAGATAAACAAACATACATGTCCTCCTCCTACAATGGAATGCTAGTCAGCAATGAGAATTTATAGATTCAACCCTACCAGACCACGTGCGTGAAATCCGCAAATGATACTGAGAGGAGAGAGTAGACTCGGGAGAACACATGCTGTGTGATTCTGTTTGTATCATGTTTGAAAAGAGGCAAAACGAATACGCAGTGCTACAAGTCAAGATGCTGTTGCATTTAGGAATGAGGGGTGGTGGCTAAGGATCCTCAGAGAGCTTTTGAAAAAGCTCCATCTGAGTGGTAAAAGTCATTAGGCCTACCTCTAAAAAATGGAAAAGAAAACAGGGGAAAGGGAAGTGGAAATAGTTAAGTGCAGATAAATAACTTTCCAGAAAGTGGACTCTATGGGGGAAGTGATAGGGGAGTGGTCAAGAGCTTTTTTTTTTCCTTTGAAATTTTTATTTTCGGCTGGGAGGAATTTGGACATGTTTACATACTAGTGAGAATAATCCCATAAAGAGGAGAAACTTGATGCAGGAGGGAGAGGCAAGACCGGCTGGAGGGACGTTCAGGAGGGGTGGAGGCGTGGGATGCAGCTCCGGAACGGGGACAGGCCCCTAGGCGCCCTCGGGCGCCGTCAGAGCAGAGGGGAGGAGGTGTGGAGGGGCCAGCCCTGCCAGCTCCTTCTCTAGTTGCTCAGGCTTCTCCCATGAGGGAGCACGGGGGTGCCCGCATGCAGACTCTCATTCCCAGGCTAGGCCAGGGATTAAATGGATTGTCTGCTTCCTGAAAGGTAGACAGGGACTGCAGGTGGGAGCTAACAGCCAGGCCTGTGGCCACTGGGTGAGGCAGAGGGATGTGTGGCTGAGCAGAAGGTGGAGGTCCCCACCTCACACGGGCCTTGGGGGGCTTTCTATGGATTTCTGTCATCAGGAGCTTCTGCCTTGATTGGCGGGTTGTGAGTAAATCAGGAGATGGCCACCAGCCCCTTACAGTTTCCTGCCCAGCTTTGGGTGCAGTGGCTGCTGGGCCACTCCACTCTTACAGGACCCTTGTGCTTTCCCTGGGAGCAAAGGGAGGGAACCTCAGCTCCAGGAAGGGCTGGAAGCCAGCTTTAAAAAGCACATTCCTTGGCAGGATAAAAAACATTTTTTTTTTTTTTTTTTTAGTGTAAAGACAACCTTTTCGAGGAAATGGTTGTGGTATTTTTCTTTAAATGAAAAGAGACCATTGTGATTCAAACTTTGGAAAACATACAACATCCTGGTGCTGTTCTCCAGGGCCCAGCTCCTGAGTTCATATTAGGCGGCTCTGGCCTTTCCTCTGGATGATCCCTCCTCCGGTCTTGCCATTGAAAGGGCAGAGTGTCCCTGGAAAGGCAAACCTTGGAATGCTCAGCTCTTCCCCAGCTGGGGACCGCAGGCAGAAAGGACTTGTTGCCTGTAGTGACCTCTACTCAGGATGGGTTCTATAATTTGTGGGGCCCAGTCAAAATGAGAATGTGAGTCAGGTCAAAAAGCACTCAGAATTTTAAGATGGCCACAACAGAGCATCAACCCAAGTGCAGAGCCCTTCTAAGTGGGGGGCCCTGTGTGACTGCCCCAGCCACACTCCAGGAAGCTGGCCCAGCCTCCAGTTCATCTCTCTCCATCTTCGGGCCACACTTCTCTCTGACTTGGTACCTCATGGCCTAGACTCAGACCCCAGGGGACACAGGGCAGGACGCAGTGTTTTTCACTGGGGCCACCCCCATCCTTGGCTCCCACATATCACAGCTGGCAACAATTTCCCAACCTGGCTCTTCAGATTTCTTTTCCCTCATATTTCATAGACAGTGCTTTCTGGTTGTGAAAACATTCTGGGTTTAATCTGCGCTTACTTGTAACCTGGGGGTCTGAGGTAATCGGGGAACACAGGACAGCTGCCGAATGCTGGGCTACTTGGCGCTCCTCGAGCTGTTTACAGGCTTCCTCATAGGGCCTACAGTAAATAGGAAAGTACAAACACATGCTGACTTTGCAGCCGATTAAAACCATCCCCTGCCTTTCCTGGATCTTAACACATAGCTGCTTGTGTTTATGCAGCATTTATTACCTTGCACGCTACTTACAGACTTGTGTCTTTCTCTGCAAGGGAGGCCTGAGCACTAGGGCTCTTCAGGGTCTGGGAGGTACACAGCATCGCAAGTCCTAATGCCTCATTCCCAGGGTCAGCCTGACCTCACAAGGCCTGTGTTGTATCATACAGTGGCCACTAGCCACTTGTGTCTCTTGAGTACTTGCAGTGTGGCTAGGCTGAACGGAGATGTCTTGTGTAGGTAGACTACACACCAGATTTTGAAGGCTTAGTATGAGAAAAGAATGTAAGAGATTTCATTATTTAGCTTTTTATATTGATTACATGTTGAAATGATAGAATTTCTAATATAATAAGAGATTAAATATTATTTATTTCATAGTTTCCTTTTCCTTTTTAAAAATCTAGGTAGTAGAAAATTTTAAATTGTACATGTGGCTTGCATTTGTAATTTGCACCTTATTGCTATTGGATAGTTCTACTTTAAAGCCTCTCCTTGTTTTATTTCCATGTCCAGGCCTATGCAGATTATATACACCCCCTCCCCCCAACACACACACATATACTCCTCAGCAATTGACAGAACCTTGTGAAGAAAACCAGGCCCAGGGAGGTCATGTGACTTTGATCCTAAGTGTCCCCTCTTTAGGAAGACTCCTTGGAAGGTCCTAGGGCCACCTAACATTATCTATCCAGGGGCCTTTGTTTGGCCATCTCATTGTTTTTAATCCAACACCTATTTATGGAACACCCCTATTTGCAAGGCAATATGACATAATGACTTTAGGTGTAGGCGCCAAAGTCTTGGATTCTAGTCCTGGCCCAACCACTAATAGCTATGTATCCTTAAACAAGTGACATCCCTTCTCCATGGCTTAGTCTTCTCATCTGTAAAATGGGAATTACAACAACCAAATGCAGAATCAAGATGGCAATTCAGGTGTCACTGTGAGGATTAAATGGGACAAATCACAGAAAGCCCTCACATCGGGTCATGTGCTGTACCATGAGCCTGCTGTGGGCAGCTGTGGCCTGACCAGGCCCCTGCACTTCCACGAGGCCTCACAGCTTCTAAGGACGGAAGGAGCAGGACTGAAGGTACCTGGAAAGGTAAGTGTGGGAACTGCGATTGCAGAGAGACCATATGCCAGCCAGGGTATAATACCAAAAGCTGAAATTCACAAAGGTGCCTGGTCAAGATGTCAGACTAGAGGCCCCAACATAAGCAGGGCTGGTGGGGGATGAGTGATGGTTACGAGTGAGGAAGGGAAAATTCCTAGTGGTTTGGGCTCAAAGCATCCCTCACGGGGGCCAAACCTGTGGGCAAAGCTGAGGGAGAAGTCTCAATCACATTTCAAGTCCTAATCAGGGCCAGGTGGGCAGCCCTGCTTGGACTTATTTTCTGCTTTCAGTCTTACAGCATAAGGCAACTGCAGTTGGGTAACAGATATTCATGAAACAAATGAAAACCAAACTTCAGTGGTTGAACACAGTAGAGGCTAATTCTCACTCACCTAAAGGTCCAGTAGGGGCATTTGTGGCCAGCAGGAGGTCTTCCGTGTTGTGATTCAGAGATCCAGGCTCTTTGTACCTAATGACTCCGCCCTCCCTGATGGGCTCAGAGTCCTCTGCATCCAGAAAAAAGTGGGTGGAGAAGACACAACCTCTTCTAACCACTTTGGCCTGGATGTAACACCTATCATTTATTGTACGTTCAGTGTCATGGCTCCACCTAGATGCAGGGGTGGCTGGGAGGTGACGACGCTGTAGTATAGAGGGAGACCACTAAGTTCTGGTGGCTGTCTCTGCCAGTTTCTGCTCTATAAGGACCCATCAGACTGGCCTCTTGGCCTCCCTACCAGGCCCACCAACTCTTCCTTAGGCTGCTTATGGTCACTATACTCAGGCCGGCCTATGAGAGGGCTCCTGAAGTGAAATCAAGGAAAAAAATCATCAGTACTCCCTGGGGAATAATGATAAGCAGACACACTCAAAGAGGCTGCGCACCTATCATGGCCTGGGCAGTTCAGGCATCCCTGGTACATCTGAAGCTGCCTCCTTCTCAGCACCCTCAGATCACGCCCAGGCACTGGCCTGCAGAGCCCCAGAGTCAGTGAGCCAAGCCAGGCTTGTAGTTTTGTTCCAAGGAGGATGAACGCAGCACTGCCAAAGGCTTCCTGGAGCTCCCCTCCTTTCTGGCCAAAGGCATCTCAGAAGGCTTGCAGGGGCTCCTTCCCCTTTGTGCCCCAGTTTCTGTGCTGGCAAAATCTCAAGTCTTTACCAGTCAGGACTGGATTAGAGGGAAAGATATGGGTGGGTAGAGGGCAGGTCACACTTCTTATCTGGTCCAGGCCCTGTGCCTCCAACCACTGCTTCTTACCCACCTGCTGGGAGCTGGGGAGGACTTGGAGATAACAAGGCCCAAGGGACTTTAAGTTGCTCACGATTTTGTGGACAGGATGACCGGATGACAGGGACTTCTGTCTGATGCAGAGCATGTGTCAGGCCCCTCAAAGAGGGGTAAGTGGTGAATGCCAGGGTCACTCGTGAGTCACTCCTTCCCTCTGGGGCAATCAGAGAAGGCTCTCTGGAGGCTGAGGCCTGAGAGATGGGGAGAGAAGGATTTCCATGGGATTCTCATGGAGTTTCCGTGTGTGGTACTTTATGGCTCCAAAGCTACTGGCAGAAAGGGCAGAGAGGGGGCAGGAACTCTTACCTGTATTTGAGAAGGAACAGAGGCCCAGAGAAGCCTAGCTCCCTGCCCAAGACTGCACAGGGGCTTGTGAGTAAGAACGCAAATGTCTGGCCTACTGGCCCTGAGCCCTTTGTATAAGCTTGATAAGCACCAGTCTCTCTCAAGGCTGGTCGGGGCAGGTCCCCAGGTGGGGCAGGAAACTCTTCTGTAGGGAACAGGTCCCCCCTGGGGGCTTCTCAGGGCTGGGTGCTCAGCCTCCCCAAAGAACATGTGTTTCCTGTTTTCCTTCTCCCTCTGGCTCAGGACAGAGAACAGGGTTTTCCTGAGCGGAAGAATCTCAAAGACCTGGCCCCGTCCCAGACAGCTCTGGCGGGTCTGCGGCTCAAGGCTTGTTACCCAGGAGGATGAACCCCTCACCCACCCGAACAAGGATACTCATGGGCATTAACTCCCCTCACTCCCCCCAAACTCTCTTGAACTCAGGGCCTTGACTCCCACCTGGTACTCTCTGAACAACCTTTGCTGATTGATCAATCAAGGTCCTTGGCAAAACCCAAGGTCTGAGCTGCTTTGAAAGGAGAAATCAGTGCTTGGGGGGGGGGGGGGGGGGCATTTCAATGGGTCCCCGTGCCTGATATCGGCAAGCCAGGACTTTGGCTGATTTGTAAACCCTGGAGGCGTAGTGGCCTG
>CAUYPK010098787.1:0-27849 GCA_963574355.1 Loris lydekkerianus
AGGTAAAGTCTCCATCTTTCTTTAAGGCTGCATAGTATTCCATGGTATACATGTACCACAATTTGCTAGTCCATTCGTGGGTCGATGAGCACTTGGGCGTCTTCCATGACTTAGCAATTATGAATTGGCCTGCAATAAACATTCTGGTACAGTTTGTCCGGGACGGGTTTGAACTCACCACCCTCGGTAGATGGGGCCAGTGCCCTACTCCCTGAGCCACAGGCACCGTCCACCTTTTGCTCTTTTTCTTGTTACAGTGCTAGCTAGTTAGGAATTCCAATACTTTGTTGAATAGATAAAATATTGGTTCCTTTCTTAACAGCTAGGCTCTTACTGATTTATAACAAACATAAGCATGTTAAGGGTTCTGAAAAGCCCTTAAAGCTTGCAATCTGCTACCAGTTGTACAGCATTAGTATGTTCAGGTGCTATTCTAAGTCCTTTATATATGTCAGTTCATTAAACTTAACTAAAATCTTATGATGCAGGGATTTTTATTACCTTTATTCTATAGCTGAAGAAACTAAGGTACAACATAAGAATATGTGGCTTTTCCATGTCACCTGGCTAGTAAGGGACAGAGTCTACAAGTTGCGTTTCTAGAGTTCCACTTCCACTTTGCCAAATTGAATTAAATTTTTATTCTAACGCATTTACTTTAAATAGCAGATGGAACGATGATGCTACTTGCCAATAATAAAATAGCAGTTAGTATAAATTACATTTATTTTGAGGTTGTGAGGACAATGCAATCCATCGGAAATCATACTTATGTGGAAATAGACAAAGAGGCGAGTCCTCCACAAGCTAGTTAATGTCTCCAGCTTCTTTTGCCTGCACAACCGCATGCTGAAAGTGTGGCCTGGGTTCTCCAATATGGGAAGCAATTACATACCAAAGTGTCATTCAAAGTAAAGCAGTGATAAAAGAAGAGCAAGCAGAATGCCTAACTATATGTGGTGGCAAATAGTGTATTCTTCTCTACAGAGTTTATAAGGTCTTTTACATACAAAGTGTGGTTAGTTTAAGAAGACTCACATTGGTGTTTTCAAAATTGGCATAAGATCACTGGCAGATGTTTTTTTAATCTATAATTATACTTGGGTAGTATTTATAAGGTAGAGGGAAGTATTTCTAAGGTAGAAGGGAGTATTTTTCTATCCAGAGCCAGTCAGAAGTGAAATGTCAGTGTATTGAATATGTCCATTTTGGTACCTGTATAATAAAATGACAGGTTGACAACTAACAATGTGTACTGGCTCATGGGAACTCTGAGCCATATTATTCATTTGTTTGTAAGTTTTGAGTGACAATGAATGTGTGAAAACCATGAAAGTTTTATTTTGGTTACATTTCCTTTGTAAACTAAATTAGATTTTGACGTGGGTGACATTTGCTATCATGACCTGATGTTATGAGAGATGGCGATGGGTTGGTTGGAGAACAAAGGAATAATATAATAAAATTAATTTGAGCATTGTGAATGCTTTATGTTCCCTATTATTGATTCATATAAACTTAATCATATAAAGAGGTCCAAAGAATTCTACAGTTAATACAATTGGTTAACTTGCTTATTTCAGTGCTTTCAACTTATCAAACTCAGAATCCTTTATTTCAGAAAAATAGTTTAACATTTTCTGGCCAGTTACACCTAATGTTAAATACACATTATGAAAAGTTGATGCACTGGAAAGAGTTTTTGAAGGTAGACAGATCTAGACTAGTACTCCACTTTTTTCCTCTTATCAGTTTTGCAGCTTTGAGTTAGTTTTTTAATATCTCTCACTTTCTTTGTTACGATAAGGTAGAATACAATACCTACCTTGTATTGATATTTTGAACATTAAATTATGTACAAAAAGTGCCTAGCATGGGTGCTCAAAACAGTGTAGCCATTCCTTAGCACCCCCCTCCTCATTATCATTGAGTCTGAGTCCTGGTCTTCATCAGCATTTACACATCTCCTCTCCATTGTCAAGTCTCAATGTCTCAATGTCTCAATGTCGTCTCACTGGCCATACAACAACTCTGCTTAACCTCTCCACTTTACCCCACAACTCAATAGTACTTCTGCCTGCATAAGATTGTTCTGGGTACAGGTTTGTTCACAGTTGTCCTATGATTAGCCCAATTTCAGATATCCCTATTCTCCTTTTTTAATCGAATATTTATTATGAATATGCATTAAGAAAATGACAGCATTCTTTGTATTTCATTCATTTATTTCTTGTCCTAAAAGAAAAAAAAAACAAAAACATATAAACCAGTAGTAATAATGCTGTGTGAAAAGTGATAGAATGAAGACAAAAGTCGATAATTTTATAAATATAGGAAAGGGAAGCTTAAGTCTTCTGAAAAATTTGGGAAGGCTTTGTAGAATTGTTGATTCTTAATTAAGAATAAAAGGATGAATAGAAGCTTGATAGTCAGATAAGGATCATGAAATGCAAATTAATTTTTAGAGTCAAGGTTATAGTTGCTCTCTGCATTAGATCATCCTCCCACTATTAACTTATCTCTGGCCTATTCCACTTTAGCTTTGGAAATCCTTGTTCCATGATAAATAAATTCTCTCAAATCCAGAACATTGCACTCAAGGCACACAGAAATGGGAGAAACCATGGGGAACTGTTTCTCAGCATTTATCATTTGAACTGTAAATTCATACATATTTAACAGAATACTGGATGTCTCTACTTGGATGTCCTATAAGAAACCCCAAATTAAACATGTTCAAATTTGAACTCTTTATTGTTCTCACAAACATCTACATAATCAATCCTGTTTGCTAATGGATGTTTGCTACTCTATAACTGAAGACAGATCTAGGATTTACGTATAAAGCCCTATAGAAATGAAGAAGAGTGCATACCCTATCTCTGCCTCTGGTGCCCGAAGATGAGTATTAGGGAAAGCTTAAGAGATGACACTGAAAGAAAAACCTTGAAATCAGTATGCTGAAATCAGTAAGCAGCATTGTTTACAATAGCCAAGTTAAGGAGTCATCCTAAATGTTGTGAACTCAAATAAAATTTTAAGGCTCCCCCTAAGCAGCTGACTGACTAGACCCCCTCTTGGCCAAGGGGATCCATGAGAAAAGAGATGCCATGTCTCATCATGTCCCCCTCCACTTCTTAAAGATGTCCTTTGTGACTCATTAACAAGCCTAAGGCTATCCAAGATATAGCTGCAGGTCCTCAACATACACAACAACCTCTTGAGATGGGGATATGTCCTGCAGTTTGTCTCTGATTAACAGACCCTTATCTTAATTAAAACATTCATTTTTGCTGACTCCTAGTCTATTAGATGAAGCTGAACTGCTTTAGTCAATTGTCAGCTAAAGAATCTTTAAACCCACCTATAATCTGTAAGCCTCAGCCTTGAGATGCTCCATCCTTTTGGGCCAATGTATGCTTTCTACATATTGATTTACAACTTTATCTGTAATTCCTGTGTCTTTGAGATGTGTAAAACCAAAGTGTAATCACCAGGAGTTCACTTGCTCAACACTTCTTGGGTATGGCTCTGGGTCATGGTCCTCAAATTTTGCTGATAATAAATCTATTTATATTACAGAATATGGCTTCTTTTCTGTCAATAGTGTCCATTGACAAATTAATGGAAAAAGAAAAATGTGGTGTACACGTCTTTAAAAAGAAGGAAATTCCATCATTTGTGTTGTGGATGAACCTGGATAACATTATGCTGAGTGAAGTAAACCACACAGAAAAGCAAAGGCAGCGTGTTTCACTCATATGTGAAATCTAAAAAAGTCAAATGCATAGAAGCAGGAAGTGGAAAAGAGTGGTTGCCAGAGGCTGAAGGGAAGGGAAATTGAGATGTTGGTGAAGGGACAGGAAGTTCAAGTTACATAGCAGGAATAAATGATAAGTATTTAAGGTGATGGATATGCTAATTAGCTTGAATCAATCCTTCCATCCTGCATCCATATACCCATCATAACATGACTCTGCATCCCATAGTTTTATATGATTATCATTTGTCAATAAAATAAAATATTAAAAAGGAGAGACGTCTAGTGGGAAAAAAAGTGAAGGATATTGAAGAAAGAGAGAATAGGGTATCCACAAATGATGTGTTTAGGGAACTATGGTACGTTGAAGACTTGTGATATATGCAAGGTAAGGACAGAACCAGATTCAGGTGGAGGGCAGTAGGCATCTACACAGAGTTTCAGTCTACTATAGGCATTAAATATTAAAGTGCTCAAAAGGAAAGGGTACCAGGTAAGTCCTATTTCTATCTATAACTCATTATACAACTAGAAAAATAAAAATCATACCTTCTTTGATTGAAATACTCAGGACCTTGAATAAAAACAAAATACATTCCTACTGATGCTGACTTCTCATGGCTGATTAATTTTTGCAACACACATGCGCAAATTGTATGTTTCAATTACAACTGGCACGGCTAAATTCAAGACCAGTTGGAGGACAGTCAATTAAATTCATTAGCAAAATATAAGACTATTCATTTGGAATTAGAATTTCACCTAGTAGCTACATTTTAAGTGGTTCACTCTGCTTCCCAAGAAGTTGTCAGAATTTTGAATTGTGTGGAATAAATTAATATTATAATGCTTTACCTTAAACATATACAGTTATACAATTTTATTCTTAGGAAGTCCATTTATTCCTATACTCAAAGAAAATGGCTGAAGAGGTATGTAAAGAACATTGACTCGATTAAGAGCCAAATTATTAGCCACCCTGAGAGTATCACTTTTTATCACTCTGTATCTGAATATGGGGGTGTAATGAGAGATGAAGCTACAGAGATCAACAAGAGACAATTAATGAGCAAGCCATACATGTAATATAAAATATAAAATTTATTGTGTGTGCTGTTGGGACCCAAGGACAAGATTAGCTATGGGATGGAGTAATCCCATTCATATTTGAGACAAATCACTCGGTTAGCCATGCAGTCGAGAGCCTAAGCAAGGACAGAAAGGAATATAATTAAAGAGAAGGAGCTCACTTAGGAGGCTCCTGACATAGGCTAGGTTTGAAATGATGAGTTATTGAACTAGTCTGTACTGTCAGGGATGAAGAGAGTAGCAGAGATTCAGAATCTTTTTTAAAAGGCAGATGCCTCAAGACGTGGTGACTAGGTGTGGAGGATGAAGTCAAGGCAGAATTCATTTAAAAAATGGATCAATCCCCTAATTTATGCCACAAATTTATAGATCCTAGAATTATAAAGGCAAATAAAACATGATCCCCATTTTCAGGTAATAGATGTAGAAAGGCACACAAATATTTATAATACAGCATGATGAAACTATAGTAAAATCATATGCAAGCTACAATGGGCAATAAAGAAGAGGAAGTGGTTTACCCCCCCTGGAAAATTTGAGGAAAGCTTCAGAGAGGAGATGACTTTTAAGCCACGTCTTCACGTCTAAATAAGAGCCTTTTGGTCATGGATCATTCTGGTAAAACCACTCTTGGGAAAAGAATCTATGTGTGCAGGGCAGCACCTGTGACTCAAAGGAGTAGGGCACTGGCCCCATATACTGGAGGTGGCGGGCTCAAACCTGGCCCCAGCCAAAAACTGCAAAAAAAAAAAAAAAAAAAGAATCTATGTGTGCAAAGGCCCATATGTTTAAAAAAACTTAAGAGGGTTGTGCCTGTGGCTCAGTGAGTAGGGCGCCGGACCCATATACCGAGGGTGGAGGGTTCAAACCCCAACCCTGGCCAGACTGCAACAAAAAATAGCTGGGTGTTCTGGTGGGTGCCTGTAGTCCCAGCTACTCAGGAGGCTGAGGCAAGAGAATCGCCTAAGCCCAAGAGCTGGAGGTTGCTGTGAGTTGTGAGGCCACGGCACTCTACCTGGGTGACAAAGTGAGACTCTGTCTCTAAAAAAAATAAAACAACACAATAATATTTGGGTAATACAACTTCAAGTTGTTCAACCTGACTGAGAGTAAATGAAGAGGTGAGAGATGAGGGAGGCCATGAACAGTTAATAAAACATAAAGATGTGGAGCTAGAAAGGCTAGATCATAAAGTGCCTTGGAAAACCCCATGGTGATGTGTTTGGCCTTATCCTAGAGGCAATGAGGAGTCACTGAAGGCTTTACAACACAGAAGTGATATGATGTGTATCCTGTTTTAGAAAAGATCCTCCTCTTTGAAATCTAAAAACAATTGTGCAACACTAACCATGCTCTTTTTCCTCCAGTACCTAAAGTTCATCTACGGTACCGAGTATTTTATCAGTTATCACGCTGGAGTCAGACCAAAGTCGTAAATGCTGGGTTTATTAGCCACTTACCCTTGGACTTTTGGCAAGTCACTTTATCATTGATTATATTTTTTCTTTTTGTTACATCACATTATACCTCCTATATAGAGTTCTGGTGCTGATTAAAAGATATAATGTTGTCAAATGTAGTTTAAATACCCAGTACCTGAAATACAAAACACAAATAACATAAACAGCAGGAAACAATATTATTGTTGTTATTTGCGTGGTTTATAAGACAATCTGCCCTGTAAGACCTTTCCAAGGGCAAAAATTTTGCCCATGTTTGTGTTCTAGGTCCTACCACAGTACATGGCTATGGGGGACACAGGGATGTGCCACCCATATCCCCCTTCAAGAAAAGACTTGTTGTCCCAGCTGTTGAGCATATTGTCAGTAAACTACTTTCAGTAATCAGCCTCTTCAGGGATCACCTAAGCCAGGCGTCCTCAAACTGCGGCCCGCGGGCCACATGAGGCGGTGTGAATTATATTTGTTCCCGTTTTGTTTTTTACTTCAAAATAAGATATGTGCAGTGTGCATAGGAATTTGTTCATAGTCTTTTTTTTTTTTTTCTTTTTTAACTATAGTCCGGCCCTCCAATGGCCTGAGGGACAGTGAATTGGCCCCCTGTTTAAAAAGTTTAAGGACACCTGACCTAAGCTGCTGAGAGGTTCCTTAATCAAAGTCACATCCCTTCCCTAGGTGACCCTTATACATTAACTAATTGATTGGGAGTATATACACCTGATCACACCCACCCAAGGAGGGAGGTGGCAAGTCTGAAGGGCAACTCTAGTTTCAGAGATCTCTGTGAGGTTGTACCAGGCTGTCATTGACTTCCCTTGATACCCACTCCTATTTCCCTCCCCCACCCTCCCACAGGTGTTATCTCAAGGATAAGAGTTGTTACTCTTTTATTCATTTTCTGAGTAACAGTTTTTACTCAGTGGATGCTGCAGACCATGGATAGTGCTGATGCCAACTGCCACCAATCCGAACACTTTCTGTGCACACTTTCCACCTTCAAACAGAATGCCTTTTCCATCTACCTAAGCATTTACTACACACTGTGGCCATACATTTTGCAGTTTAAGATATGATAGCAAAACTAGCACACTTGCTTTTCCTTCTACACAGTTTCACAGATAAAAGATTCGTTTCTACTGTAAATCTTAGCAACTTCAGCACACAAGGTTTTTTTCTTTCCTTAAGTCAATAACTTTCACCTTGTCACTTAATGGAAGCATTTGGTCTTCTCCTTGGTGTGTCTGAATTGTCAGCATCACTACTCTTCATAATTTCATTCCTTCACTTGGAAACCAAAAGCTAAATGGCCATCTATATATTATTGAAGTCATTGCCTCTTATCAGGTCAGCTCTCAGTAAGCAGAGTCCAGAAATTTCATTTCTGTGCATGATTTTAGCTTTTGCACTTACATACTTATTCCCATCTGTATCTCTGGATTTGTTTATATATTCCTTAACAGAGAATATTCTAACTGGAATAGTTGCAGACATTCCCAGTGTTGTTAGACGTATGCTTTCAAAATTTTGACAATAATCAAGAGAGGAATTTCCAACAGTACAATAACCTGAACGTCTCTCTCCCAGGGCAGTAGAACTGAGATGTCTGTGACTGCCAAGATTTCTTTGTATGTATTTATAGATTAAAATGTCATATACTAAATAACAAAAATATATCTCATTATATATGGTGACATGATGAATAAAGAAATCAAAAGGCCTTTCCTACCAACAGAAACCCAAAGAAATGACATACTAAATATTCATATGATATACTGAGTTGATTTACTTTATGTAATTTTAAAAGTGCATTGCATTAGACAGCTCTTAAGAAATGCATTAACATTATAGCTTCTTTTCATATTATATCAATGATCTCTTAAAATCCAAGTACTTATGCCGTGGTGTCATAGATCACAACAACCTCAAACTTCTGGGCTCAAGATATTCTTTGCCTCATCCTCCCTAGTAGCTGTGACTACAGGTGCCCACCCCAATGCCCAGATGTTGTTGTTTTGTTTTGTTTAGCAGTTGCGGGCCGGATTCGAATCCACCAGCCCCAGAGCATGTGGCCGGCGCCCTAACCAGCCCTAACCACTGAACCATGGGCGCCCAGCCCCAAATATTTCTTTTTAAGACATCCACAAGGAAGAATATGATTTAATTGCAAGGAAAGAAGCCAGTAGAAGTACTTTTGGCACAGAAAGTTTGCACTCTGCCAGAGTATGATTTATTTCTGTATGCTTATATATAATAACATAGAAGAAAACAGACTATATTTTTGTTTCAGAGCACATTGTTTACTACAATGAAGATGAAAGGAAGCCAGGTCAAAGAACACATAAAGCTCATGATTTTCACACTCAGCAGCAAAACTAAAATGAACATTTATTCATTTACTCATTCATTCAACTGGACTTAATTGAGTATCTTCTAAATGCCATACTTGTGGGTTGGATTTCCTAGAAAGCCAGGTCTGAGATGGAGTTCAATATGCAGGGTATTTACTAAGGAGTGTCCTTGAGGTAAATACCTGTTGAAGGGAGCGGGAAGGAAATAGGAGTGGGCATCAAGAGATGTCAATGTGTGATACAGTTCAATGACAGCCTGGTACAACCTCACAGGGATCTCTGAAACTAGAATTGCCCTTCAGACTTGCCACCTCCCTCCATGGGTGGGTGTGATCAGGGTACTTGGAAGGTACCCTCTGCAGATAAGAGAGGAAGTACGGCACATCCTTTGGTGCCTTTGTATTCATTTTCTGAGTAAGAGTTGTTGCAATAGTTTAGTTTCATCCAATTTTTAGCTTCAACATTTGTTCTCCCTTGTAAATACATAACCATTAAATAAAAGTAAACATTCAGTACAAAGAAAGGCGATCTCATCACATTTTACAGCATTTAGGATTAAAATTGTGGCTGTCAAGCAATCAAATTGATTCTCCAGAGGTATTGGCTGTACAGTTACATATGAACTCATTTGTTCAGGAAACATTTTATTGCACATGTAGTTATATGCAAAAAGGATACTAAAATTGATGATCCAAAGATAAATAAATTTATCCCTTTTCTCATGGACCTCACAATCATTGGGACATAGAAAAGTAAATAGAATACTGCTGTCTAAAATAAGGACTATAAGAGAAGCTGGAGGACAGAAAAACAGGCTTTGGTTGTCCACAAAATGTGCACCTAATTATGATTTGGGTAGAGAAAATATGCTAGGGTAGCTTACTGGAGAAGATGATGATGACCAAGCTAAGTCTTTTATGACCATGAGGAGTAACCGAGAACAGACAAGTGATGGGCATTCCAGGTACAGGGATTGCCACCTGCATAAACATTGAAATCAGACAAAAAGACAGTCAGGATAGGAATTCTGGAGGTAAAAAGATGAACAATAACTTCAATAGGATAGGAAAGTTCATTTTTAGCCCTAATGTGACAACTCACATCTCATTAAATAATTCATTTCAGAAATCACCTTTATACATAGTGTTTTTATTTCAGTTTATAACTCATGCATTTCTCAAAAGTATTTTGAGATTCATGAATGTTTACTATAAATTGTATCCATTTGAGAAATAAATTTCACATAGCACACCTTTTATAAACACCTGCATGTGAGCATTGTTTAATATAGCATTGATTCGATGGCTTTGCTTTACGTTTAGTACTAAAATTGACTCAGTCCGAGGCTTTTCAAACTATCTTATCAACCTGCAGTGGGGCCAGCATGCTATGATAATAAATGCTGGCAGCTTCTTGAATAATAGCACATGGCAGTATCCCTTACACAAGTACAGAGATCTCAGAATTTTAAATTCATCACTCTCTGTTTTAAAAATCTATGGCACCCCATTACTTTCAAAAATGAAATGCAATTTCTTATGGAAAGCATCCAACACATAAGACAACTCACCCAAAACTACCATTCCAGAATAATTTCCCTATATATTCCTTCTGCTTCACACTCCAGATGTACCAGCCACACTACAATTCCTTGCCACTGCCTTAATGTGCTCTGTAGAATTTTACCTGTGCTCATGTATCTCTCTGCTTGGAATTCTCTTCTTCACTGTACCCCACCATTTTATGGTTCCCTTCCTTGATATCTAAGATATCCCTTCTTGAGCCTATTGCATATGTTTTCCCAATAAGAGCACTGATCATCTATTGAACAATGGTTATTAATACTAAGTCCAACAAAAGTGTGTTGAAATTCAACCTGTACCTTTTGATGAGCTGTAAAACCACATGCAAGTTAACCATTCTAAGCCTCTGTTTCCTCATCTGTAAAATTGGAATGATGATAGTATATATGTTGCAGGGTTATGAGGATATTTAAATGTACTTATGTATTTATTTAATTTTAATAGATTTAATAGGGTACAAGTGAAGTTTTGCTACATGGATACCTTGTATAATTTCTCATCCTTTATCCCTCTCCCAGTCTCCTCCCTTTTGAGCTGCCAATGTGTGTTATTACACTCTGTATGACCATGTACAATAATAGCTTAGCTCCCACTTACAAATGAGAACAGGCAGTATTTGTTTTTCCATTACTGATTTATTTCACTTAGGGATAATGGCCTCCAGTTCTATCCCAGTTACTGCAAAAGCACTATTTCATTCTTCTTCTTTTTTTTTTTTTTTAATCTGAGTAGTATCCCATTATGGCATATATATATATATATACACCACATTTTCTTTGTCCATTTGATGGGTACTTAGGTTGTAGTGCTGTTATAAACATATGAGTTCAGGTATCCTTTTGGTATAATGACTTCTATTCCTTTGCGTCGATACCTGCTAGCTAGTAGAATTGCTGGATTGAATGGTAGATCTGCCTTAAGTTCTTTGATAAATCTCCATACTGTTTTCCATAGAGGTTGGACTAATTTAAATTCCCACTAACAGTATATAAATGTTCCATTTTCATTGCATCCATGCCAACATTTATTGTTTTTTGACATTTTAGTAATGGCCATTCTGACTAGGGTAAGATGGTCTCCCATTGTGGTTTTAATTTTCATTTCTATGATGATTAGTGATTTTGAGCAATTTTTCATATGCTTTTGGACATCCATATATCTTTTTTTGAAAAGTACTTATTCAAGGCTCAGCGCCCATAGCACAGTGGTTATGGTGCCAGCCACATACACTGAGGTTGGCAGGTTGAAACCCAGCCTGAGCCAACCAAACAACAATGACAACTGCAACCAAGAATAGTTGGGTGTTGCAGTGGTTGCCTCTAGTCCCAGCTACTTAGGAGACTGAGGCAAGAGAATTGCTTAAGCCCGAGACTTTGAGGTTGCTGTGAGCTGTGATTCCATAGCACTCTACAGAGTGTGACATAGTGAGACTCTGTCTCAAAAAAAATTTTTAAAAAGTGTTTTTATTTTATTTATTTATTTTTTGCTAAGTTGTTTGAGTTCCTTGAAGATTCTAGATATTAGCCCTTTGTCACATGCATAGTTTGTGAATACTCTGTTCTTTATTTCTTTTGCTGTGTATAATCTTTTCGGTTTAATTGAGTCCTTTTTGTCTATTTTTGTTATTTTGTTTTCTTTTTCTTTTGGTTTAGGGGGTGTTAGTCATAAATTCTTTGCCTAGGCAAATGTTCACGAGAGTTTTTTCTATATTTTCTTGTAGAATTTTTATAGTTACAGATCTTACATTTCAGTCTATAATCCATACTGAGTTAATTTTTGTGTATCTTGAGAGAAACAGTTTCACTCTTCTGCACGTGAATCTCCAATTTTCCCAGTACCATTTATTTAGTAGGGTATCATTCCCCAGTGTATGCTTTTGTCTGCTCTGTCAAAGAGCAGTTGGTTACAGATATATGGCTTTATTTCTAGGTTCTCTATTCTGTTCCATTAATCTATGTATGTACTTATCAGTACCATGCTGTTTTGGTTGCTGTATCCTTGTAGTATAATTTGAAGTCAGATAATTGATGCCTCCAGTTTATTTGTTTTTGTTTTTGTTTTTTTTGTTTTGTTTTTTTTTTTTTTTTTGCTTTGGCTACTTGGGCTCTTTTTTGGTTCCACATGAATTTTAGGTTTTTTTTTCATAGTTCTGTGAAAAATGACATTGGTGTTATGCTGTGAACTGCAATGAATCTGCAGTTTGCTTTGGACAGTATGGTCATTTTAAAATATTGATTTTTCTAATTCATGAGCATGATAGTTCTTCCATTGATTGTGGCATCTAGGATTCCTTAAGTTGGTGTTTTCTAGTTTCTTCTGGTAGAGATCTTTGACCTCCTTAGTTAAATATACTTCTAGGTATTTCACTTTACTGCTTGTTCTCATCTTGGTTGTTATTTGTACATAGAAATGCTACTGATTTTTTGTTCATCGATTTGGTAACCTCAGACTTTACCAAATTCATTTATCAAATCTAGGAGTTTTTTGGAGTTGTCTAGGTTAATATCATATCATTAGCAAACAGAGATAATTGGACTTTTTTCCAATTTGGATGTCCTTTTATTTATTTCTCTTGATTAATTGCTCTGACTAGGACTTCTAGTATAATTTTGAATAGAAGTGGTGAAAGTGGGCATCGCTGTCTTGTTACAGTTCTTAGGGGACTGCTTCCAACAGTTCCCCATTTAGTATGATATTGGTTGTGGGTTTGTCACATAAGGCTTTTATTATTTTGAGGTATGTTACTTTTGTGCTGAATTTGTTGAGGATTTTTATCTTGAAGGGATGTTGGATTTTTCAAATGCTTTTTCTACATTTATTGAGATGATCACATGGTTTTTGTTTCTTAATTTTGTTTATTTTTTGAATCACATTTATTGACTTGTGTATGTTGAACCATCTTTGCATCCATCTTTGAAATCCATTTGATCTTTTTAATATGCTAATATTTTGCTGAGGATATTTACATCTATATTAATAAGGAATATTGATCTGTGGGTTTTGTTGTTGTAGTCATATCATTTCCTAGTATTGGTATCAGGATGATATTGGCTTTTGTTGAATGAGTTGGGAAGGATTATCCTTCTTTACCTTTTTGAGCTGTTACAATATGATTGGTATCTTTTCTGTGCATCTGGTAGAATTTGGCTGAGAATCTGTCTGGTCCTAGGCTTTGTTTTGTTCTTGTGAGTATTTTTGTTGCTAATACAACCTCAAAACTCATTATTTTTCTGTTCAGTATTTCTATTTCTTCCTTATTAAAGCTTAGGAATTTGCATGTTTCCAGGAATATATGCATTTCCTTTTAATTTTCTAGTTTGTGGAAACAGATACGTCCATAGTACTCTTGAATCATCTTTTGTATTTCTGTGGTATCAGTTGCAATGTCCCCGTTTTCATTTCTGATTGAGCTTATTTGAATCCTCTCTCTTCTCTTCTTGGTTAATCTAGCTAGTGGCCTATAAATTTTGTTTATCTTTTCAAATAACCAACTTTTCATTTTTTAATTCTTTGGATCTTTTTTGTTTCAATTTAATGTACTTCTGCTCTGATTTTTGTTGTTTCTTTTCTTTTGTTAGTTTGGGTTAGGTTGTTCTTATTTTTCTTGTTCCTTGTAGTGTGACATTAAACTGTACATTTGTAACATTTCTGTCTGTTTGATGTAAACATTTCTTGCTATAAATTTCACTCTTAGCACTGTTTTGTTGTATCCCACAGGTTTTGCTATGTTGTGTTACTATTATCCTTCATTTTAAATCTTTTAAAATGGCTATCTTCATTTCATTGTTGACTCAAGGATAATTCAGGACCAAGGTATTAAATTTCCATGTATTTGTCTAGTTTTGAAAATTCCTCTTGGAATTTATTTATGTTTTTATTCCACTGTGGTCTACAAAAAACACTTAACATAACTTTGATTTTTTATAAGTTGCTGAGACTTGTTTGGTGGTCTACCATATGGCGTATCTTGTAAAATGTTCTATGGGTTGATGATAAGAACATATAATCTACTGTAATTGGGTAGATTGTACTATGTATATCTGTTAGGTCCATTTGTTCTGGAGTCAAATTTTAGTGCAGTGTATGTTTATTTTCCGCCTCGATGATCTGTCTAGTACTGTCAGTGGAATGTTTAAGTCCCCTACTGTAATTTTCTTGTTGTCTAACTCTTTTCTTAGGTCTAGTAGTATTTATTTGATTCATCTGGGGGCTCCAGTGCTAGGTGCATATATATTTAGGATTATTATATCTTCTTGTTGAATTGATTCCTTTTCATTGTACCTTGTCTTTTTTATCATTGGTGACTTAAAGTCTGTTTTATCTGCTACAAGTATAGCTATTCATGTTTGCTTTTGGTTTTCTTTTGCATGGGATACTTTTTCCATGCCTTTACCTTGAATCTATAAAAATACTTTTAAAAGATTTTATAAATCTTATAAAATTAAAAATAAAAATCTTACCTTATATATGAGTCTTTTGAAGGCAGCAGATATTTGGATTCTGTGTTTTGTTTTGTTTTCCATTTTTCCAATCTATCTTTTAAGTGGGCCGTTTAGTCCATTTATAGTCAATATTAATATTTATAGGTGAAATATTAGTCCTATCATAATATTTATTGTTATGTAATTTAATTCCCTTGTATTTTCAACTGTGTTAATGTTTTATAAACCCTGTGGGTTTTATACTTTCTTGTGTTTTTATAATGGCAAGTTTCAACCTTTTAAATATTTCAATATTTAGAGTTCTTTTGAACATTTCTTGTAGGGCTGATTTAGTGGTGACAAATTCCCTTAGCATATGCTTGCCTGGGAAAGACTTTATTTCTCCTCCGTTTATGAAACTTAGTTTAGCAGGATACAAAATTCTTGGCTGACAGTTATTTTGTTTAGGAAGACTAAATATAGAACCCCAGTTCCTTTTGCTGGCTTGTAAGATTTCTCTTGAGAAGTCTACTGTTAGTATGACAGGATTTCCTTTATAAGTGATTTGACGCTTTTGGCTTGCTGTTTTTAGAATTCTTTCCTCCACATTGATTTTAGCTATTCTGATGACTGTATGCCTGTTAAAGCTCTTCTGCAATTAATCTCTTAGTTCATTGAGCTTCTTGTTTGTAGATGTCTAAATCTACAAACTTGCAAGACCAAACAAGTTTTCCTTAATTATTCCCTCGAATTGTTTTTCCATACATTTTTGCCTTTAATTCTTCTCCCTCAGCAACACTATAGTTCTTAGAGTTGGTTGCTTTATATATAACCTCATATTTCTCAAACTCTTTATTCATTTCTTTTAGGTTTTTTTTTTTCTTATTTTTGTTTGACTGGGTTAATTCAAAAGACTTGTCCACAAAATTTGATTTTTTTTTTTCTCTGCTTGGTCTAGTCTACTATTAAAACTTCCAACTGTATTTTATAATTCCCTTAAAAAAAAAGTTCACTTCCATAAGTTCTATTTGTTTTTATTTAAAGTATCGATCTCTTTAGTAAACTTTTCATTCATATTGTGAATTGTTTTTCTGATTTCTTTGTGTTGGTTTCCCATTTTCTCTTGGATCTCATTGAGCTTTCTTATAATCTATACTTTGAATTATCATTTCATTATTTTCATTTTAGTAGAATCCATCACTAAAGAGCTGGTGAGGTGCTTTGGGGAGGTCATTATACTCTATTTTGTCTTTTCATATTGCTGGCAGTGTTCTTAGGCTGATTCCTTCTCATCCAGAGAAGCTGTCACTTATTTGTGAATTAATTTTTGTTTGAATCAGACATTTTTCTCCCTTAAGGATGTGACCTTAGGATATGTTTGGTGGGGACTTTTGCCTTTTTTTAATGAGTGTGGTCAGGTGGTCAAGGATCTTTATGAATTCCTTGGTTATAGATAGCTTTAGTGTGGTGGTTTTCTCAAATGCTAGCTATTTCTAAGTTGCAGTAGTGGTATGCTAGATGTGTGATCATGTCCCCTGCCTCATGCTGAGAATGTGAGATGGAGATCTCCAGATGAATTATATTGGAACATCTAGTTCATCTTCCAGGCCAGTAGGTGATAGTTGCAGGTAAATTGGCCAAGAGGTATACAATTGTGTCAGCCAGTGCTATGGATGGATTATACCACTACACTTCCCTGCCAGTAGGTGTTGCCTGTAGGAGAGAGTAAGCTGCAGTCGTGTTCTAGGATTCACGTTTAGCCTTTATCAGGAGAAGCACTCTGTTGCCCCAAGAGATAGGGTGGAGCCTTGAAACATCCAGGGGTCCGTGTCCTGCTTTTTGACATCATCAGGATGAATGGGGGTGGCAAAGCCAAAAGAGGTTGGGTCAGGCAAGCCTGTGTTCACACTCCCCGATGGTGGACAAAAGCACTGAGACAGTTTGGGGGGGTTACTGGGGCAAGTTTGTAGGGAGGGGCAGAAGTGCCTCCACCACACCAAAGAATATGTATGAAGGTAGAGGGGCAGTCCAGAATACACAGCTCAGCAGGTTGTAGTGGGACCTGCTCCTTTGACCTGGCAGATCTCCCTCCAGTGTCTGGTCTCTGGCAGCAGGCCAAATTAAGTAGGCCAATCATAAGCCATCTGTGTTCATGTTGCAAAGCTTCTCTAGGCTGCAAGCTAGTTAGCAAATCTCAGGCCACAGTCTTACCAGGCTGCTCCTGTGAAGTGAGGGGCACTTTTCTCTCATACCACAGCATGAATATCTATGCTATACTGTCCTCTAAGTTCTGCCTGTAGGGGTTCAACCCCACTCCAGATAAGATCAGAGATTTCCTCCACATCCTCTTGAAAGATATAATGAAGTACAGACAAGACCAGGCTAGCAGACCTTTCCTCAGGCCACATGAGCTCAAGTACTAACTGTGATAGAGTGGAGAGGGCTGGTCTCAGGCTGCCTGTGGAGCACTTAGGCAGGTCGATGGCAGTTGTGCTGTGGGTCAGCCACTGGGAGGGGAATAACCCTCTCAGTGGGAGTATCTAGGTGGGCAGCTCTGGGAAGGACCAGCAGGCATAAAGCATATGGTCTGAACGCACCTCAGTCCTTCAGTACCCCACAGCTGTGGTGGTAGAACATGTCTTTGAGGCATGTGATAGCGCTTGTGTTCCCATCTCCATCCCTGGTGCAGCAGCCAACATCCAGCAGCTTTAGGGAATGGCTCAGAGACTCAGAGGAAGGGTTCCCAGAATGGCTCCATCGTGCAGATGCCCAGCAGTTAGAAGTCTGTGGAACTCCAGGTGAGGTTGAGAAGTGGCACTATGTGATTTTCAGACAGCTGCCTATGGGAGTCTGGAGGCTTGTGAGGGTCAAGGAGCTCTTCTGTACCTAAAATTGTAAAGGTCCAAGGTGAGAGTATGTAGCTCCAAGGTTCTCTCACTTATTACTTCCCTAGGCCTCGGTGGAGGGGCATTCAAGGCCCTTAGCAATCCCAAGCAGGCAGATTGGCTTCCTCTTCTTTCACCCTCTTTTGTCTTCCATGGGGGCATCTCTGTTATACAGGCAGTCTCCAGGTTACAAATATCTGACTTACGTTCAACTTGTATTTATGAATGGAGGTTATTACGGGTAATAGGTAAATATGTCTGTTCTAACTTACATACTAATTCAGCCTAAGAACAAATTTACAGAACCTATCTCATTTGTCACCCAAGGACTGTCTGTATTCAAGCATTCTTTCCCAAATGACTTATGGAAGTATGAGTATTTAATCAATATCCCAATTCTTCTCTGAGGAAGGGTTACACACCAGCTGCCTCTAGTCATCCATCTTGTCCTCTCTCCAGAGATGTGAGGATTAGATGATATAATAACTCTAATGCACTTAATATATAGGATGGCCATAAAGTTTGTGTGCAATTTAAAGTAGTGTGCAATTTGAAATTGTACATAAACTTTATGAACACCTTGTATATCTAACTATGCAAGTCCCTTGGTTCACTTAGGTTTCATAATATTTTGCAGAAAATATCTTATCTGGGTGCCATGTGACTTCTTATGGGTTTTTTGGCTATGAAATATTGAAATATTTTAGGTTTTTTACTAAAAGAAGAAGATTTGTAGAAAAATTATAATTTAAATAAATTGCTTCTTGCTTTTCATTTTTTTCTATATATAGAACTCACTGAGTGAAATAATTTCATAGTCACAGATGAATGGAAAACCATAGTGAAACTACAAATTAGGATAAAATACTAGTTTTTTGATATATTTGTTCAAAATGAAATTTCCTTTTGCTCCCAGTATAATTTACTAGATAACTATAGTCTAATCACATGTACAATATTTCTTTTTTTGTAATACACCAAGATAGTTCTACCATTTAGTGATTATGTGGAACTGGGCCAAGTAAAAATGATACACCAATGGCTGAACATCCCACTCAGAATCTTCTCAACACAAGAGGCTGAGGGAGTATTAAAACATACATCCATTAAAGCTGGATAACAATGGGGGAGTGATGTAAAAATGGCTAGCATATGCTTAGAGCAGGATTTCTAAAGTACAAAGCCATTTGTTTTTCTCATCCAATTAAATATATTAGCTGTGAAATTGCAAAGTATTATTTTGATGTTTGTAGTTCAAGGCATATTGTGTAGGCCAAAATGCCAATATAGCCCTGAGAAGTATGTTTATTTACTTAAATTATAGAAAGCAGAACAAAGACTCAGATACTAAGACATTTTCAGTAGTCCCAGATTCTGACACTGATGGGCATTCTCGAAGTTCATTTTGAGAGTATTAAATATGAAAGGCTCATCCTTAGTCTGATATGAGTTTGAGTAATCATGAATGCACTCATGGTGATTTCAGAATTTTAATAATCAGTTATTTTTCCAGCTTTTGTTGTAGATTCTGTTATATAAAATTCCACATCCCTCCCTATGCTTATGTTGCAGCAGCGTCTTTCAAAACTCAAATTTAGGTAGAATTGTGTGATTTACCTTGGAAAGTAGAATAAGATAGAAATAACAATGAGCCATTTCCAGCTTACTGGATCCCAAGAAAGAATTAGAGAAAATGCAGCAAAGACGTTATCACATCAAGTACCAGCTTAGATCATCCGATATTCACATATGTGATCAAGCATGTCTGACATGAGCAAAACTGCCTACTCTATCCTAACCTAGATTAAACAGCTCTCAGATGTGTGAGGCATCACATCTGAGATAAGAACTGTCCAACTGAGCCCAGCCTAGATCAACCAACCCCCACTTGAATGAACAAGTAAAATTCAAATTAGCAAAGTCTCCCAACAGAGTTCAGCATAGATTAGTTGACCTGTAGACTTGTGAGCTGAACAAATGCTTGCCTTTTAAGCCACTGAAATTTTGTGGTTGTTGTGACATAGTACTTTTGTGACCACAATTAACTAATAAACTGTGCACAAGATTCACAAAAAGGTTAGTAATATCATGCTATAACAAAACTCCACTGTCATGAGTGAAGACCAATAGATTTATAGATCATTACACAGATATAACCTGTCAGAATTATTTTATTTCCATTTCTCAACCTATCTACTTATCATAAGTCTAAAACATAACTATACTGTCTAATACAAACTTATCATCAGCCATAAGACCAAAAACATCTTTGAGTTAGTATAAATTGTCTATTTGAGATTTTATCTTAAGCTCTTTCTTCTAAATTTAGAAATAAATATTTGCTCTGTTACTTTTTTAAATTGCACTTTCAGGTACCAACTTGTTTTTTCTAATATGAAAGTAATTCTTAAAATCTGGACCTTGTATTTCTGAGGGAAAGGGTGTGTGGAAAGTTATTGTAAATGCTCCTGGAAAACATATTTGCATGTTTTCACATATTATTATGAGATTATTATTTTACATAAAAGGTTAGAAGCCACTGCCATAGACTATTTCTTATAAGGCAATAAATAATATGAAAATAAAATTAAGAGAACAGTTTTATTCATTATATCACCAAAAAGAATCAAAGCCTTAGCAATAAATTTCAGAAAAGAAGTGCAAGTCATATAGACTGAAGACTACTACATATAGTTGAAAGAAATTAAATAAAATCAAAATAAATTGAGAGATATTTCATGTTTATAGATTATAAGTCTCAAAATGGCAAATTTATTTATAGATTCAATGCAATGAGATTCACAGGTATCTTTTGTGGCAGAAATTAACAAGGTGTTCCTAAAATATATATGGAAATGCAAAGTAGACCGGATAACCAAAAAAATCTGGAAAAAAAAAAGAACAAAGTTGGAAGATTCATACTTCTTAATTTCAAAACTTATAAAACTACATTAGTAAAGACAATGTGGTAATGGTATACACATAGGCATGTATATTAGTGAAACTTAACTGGAAGTCTCAAAATACAACCTTATACTTATGATCAATTGATGTTCAGTAAAGTTGCCCAATCAATTTAATAGGAGAGGGATATATCCTTTTCAACAAATAGTCCTGGAACATTTAGATAGCATATGCCAAAGGATAAATTTTCACTATTACCTCACACAATAAGCAAAAATTAATTCAATATCTATCATACCAAAATGCAAGAGATAATACTATAAAACTTGTAGAAGAAAATTTTTGTGACCTTGGATTAGGCAAGTTCTCAAATATAACACCAAATGCATGATCCAAGCAGCAAATGTTGACAAGTTAGATTTTATGTAAATAAAAAGCTATTATACTTCAAAACATAACATTAAGAAAATAAAAAGACAACACACAAAATAGAATAATACTTGCAAATTATATATATCATAAAGGGCTGATATCAAAATAATTAAAGAAACTTACAACTCAATAGCAAGGACAATCAAATTATGAATCAAATTATGATTATGAAATCAAATTATGGGCAAATTATGGGCAAAACATTTGAATAGACATTTCAGCAAAACAAAAAAGATATAGGGATACTAAATAAGCACATGAATAAATGCCAACATCCTTAGTCATTCTGAAAATGCAAATTGAAGACACAATTATATAGCAGTATAAACCACTAGAATGGCTGTAATCGTAAAAGTAGATAATAACAAGTGTTGACAAGAATGTGGAAGTATTAGAACCCTTTTACATTGCTTGTGGGAATGTAAAATGTTGCAGGCACTTTTAGAAACAGTTTAATGTTTTCTTAATAGTTAATCATAAACATACTACACAACACAGCAATTCCACTCCTAGATATCTATCCAAGAGATAAGCCATTGTGCTCTCTCAAAGGCCTGTGAGAAAATGTTCACAGAAGCATTTTTTTTTTTTTTTTATAACAGCTAAAACATGGAATCCATTCAAATGTTCATCTGGTGAAAAAATAAACAAAATGGTTTACCTGTACAATGCAATACTATCCATCAATAAAAAGAAACAGATTATTAGTGTATTCTAAAATATTAACAAACCTCAAAAACATAATGCTAAGTGAAAAAGCCAGATGCAAAAGACTATATATTCTATGACTTTATTTATGTGCAATATCCAGAAAACATAAATTTATAGAGACATAAAAGAGATCACTGACTGCCTGTGGCTGGGTCTAAAAGTGGGTAGTGACAGCATGTGAGCATGAGGGAACATTTTGGAATAATAAGAAATGGTTTAATACTGGTCCATGAGGGCAGTTTTATGACTTTATGCATTTGTTAAAACTCATTGAAATGTACAGAGTGGGTAAATTGTGTATTATGTACATTGCACAACAATATAACTAAAAATGGCATATGAAAGCATATGGTTGTCTGTGCTGATACCCTAAATCTCATTAAAATAACACAAAAAACAAGATGCATATCAACTCTAACTTCGAAAAGAAAAGGTGACTACAACACAAGAGAAAAATAAAATTTTGAAAGATACAGAAGGTGTCTATAAAGTTTCTGTGCAATTTAATAGAGGCAACGATTTTAAGTTGCACATGAACTTTATAGACACCCTGTATAGTAGATAAAAGTGGATAGAAATGACTTAGCAGAGCAAAAAGAGATAAGGCCTAAGTAGATAAAGGAGAAAAAATAACAAGAAGAAGTGAACAAAATTTTCTTTGGAAAACCTGAGCAAGGTATTGGATTAGTATGCCCCAATCTACACGTGCCTACAGAAAGCATGTATGAACTTGAGGTGACCTGAAAAGATAAGGATAGTTTAAAAATCTAGACAAAAAGCTGTTAAATTTCCTGTACCCAACACCAACTCATGTCAGCACATGCGTAAGTCAGTAGAAGAAGAAACGTATGGTTTGTTTTCTGGCAAAACTGTAATAGAGAGGTTCTAGATTGCCTGGCATGCTGTTTACTCAATGGCAAATTTAGAATTTCCCTCTAACCCAACATCTAAAATGCTTATGATAAATTTTTAGAATATGAATAAAAATTATTGTTCAGTATAAAGAAGCAGTGAAAGTAGATCATCAATGAAGAAATGTAACATTTTTCAGACATAGTGTTTAATAGGTTGAGAAAGTTCCTTTCTATGACTAGATTTCTAAATTCCTCTGAGTGATATTTCAGTGAACTAGCCAGGTATTCCCAAGATGAACCCCACTTGGTCATCATGCACTATCCTCTTTTATATATTTTTGTTGAGAATTTTTGAATTGATATTTATGAGGGATACTAATGTGCAATTGTCTTTTGTCTTATCATCCTTGTCTGGTTTCTTTATTAGTGTAATGCTGGTTTTATAAATTGAGTTAGGAAAGATTTCTTCCTCAAATATGCTCTGGGAGAATTTCTGTGGAGTTGTTATTATTTCTTCTTTAAATATCTGATAAAATTTGCCAGTGAAGCCATCTGGACCAGGATTTTTCTTTGTTGCAAGTTTTCAAATTCAATTTCTTAGAATAACATAACACTATTCATGTTACCCATGTCTTCTTCAGTAAGTTTTATTTATTTTGTTTGTTGCTTGGTTTTGGTTTTGTTTTGAGACAATGTTTCACTTTGTCACCCTTGTTAGAGTGCCCTGGTGTCATAGCTTACAGCAACCTCCAACTCTTGGGCTCCAGTGATCCTCTTGCCTCAGTATCCTGAGTAGCTGGGACTATAGGTGCCACAATGCCCAGCTAGTTTTTCTGCTTTCTTTCATAGAGAAGGGAGGGGGGGTCTCACTCTTGCTCATGCTGGTCTCAAACTCCTGAGCTCAAGCAATCCACCTGCCTTGGCCTTCCAGTGTACTAAGATTACAGGCCTGAGCTAATGTACCTGGCCCATCCTTCATTGAGTTTTAGAATCGTCTGTCTTTTTGAAGAATTCATCCGTTTCATCTAAGTTGTGGAATTCCTTGCCATAGGGTTGTTTTTAGAAGCCTTTTTATAGCATCTTAGTATTGCCTTATAATGAACACCCCTATTTCCTCCCTGATATTTGTAATTAGTGTCTCCTTTTATTTCCCTTGGTCAGTCTGGCTTGAAGTTCATTAATTTTTATTGACTTTTCCAAGGAAACTGCTTTTGATTTTATTGATTCTTCCTACTCTTTTTTTCCCCCTCAAGTTCATTGCTCTTATCTTTATATATATATATTTTCTTTTTTCATGCTTTTTGTTAAATGTCTTCTTCTTTACACACTCTCTTTTGGTGAAATCTTATATAATTGATATGAGATCTTTCTTCTTTTATAGTATAAGGATTAAATGTTATAAAAAACTTTATCTGTATTCCACAAATTCTGGTATGTTATGATTTTATCACTCAACTCAAAATATTTTCTAATTTCCCTTGTGATTTCCACTTTGACCCATGGGAATTATTCAGTAATATTTCCTTTTCTCAGTTCTAGTTCAATTTGGTCACACTCAGAGGACACAGTTTCTGTTGAGTTTGAACTATTTTAAATGTGTTAAGCTTTGTTTTAGACGCAGAATACATCCTCTCTTTGTGACTCTCACTTGTACATTTTCCCAACAATGTCTTTTGAAGAGTAACGGTTTTAAATTTTTGTGTAGTAGAGGTTGCTGGTTGTTACTAATACTGTGTTGCACTGATGGCCTTGTTGAGAGATAATAAGGCAAAGGGCAGTTAACAAATAGTTAAAAAGCCAAGCATGACAGCCAATGTGTCTCTGAGGCAGCCTAATAAGAGGGATTCCCTTGGGAGAACAAGCACCTCTGAGGAGTAGATTCAGGATGTGCTACTTAAGGTCGCAGAGGCCCAGAGATGTTTAAATTATCAGCCAAGCGAAGTCTTTTATGTTAAAGTCAAGTCTTTTGTTTGGAGGGATGCTAAAATATGAGGTGGGGGTGTTTGAGAGGATAATCTTCAGGATTTGGCTCCATATATCCCCCCAAATCCCTGAGAACCTGCAAAAAATGGCCTACTATTGTACAGTAAGATCTAGGTCTTTTCTTCTGAGGGAAGAAATTGCAAAGGCTTTTCTCCTGCAGGGCAACTGGTATCCCCACCTCCAGACATGGCCTTCCTCCTCTCGTGGTTGCCAGGGCAATAAACAGAGTTAAATCTCAACATACCTTGGCTCAGAATATGACGAATTTGATAAGGAGGAAAGCAATTACATTCTGAAGGAGTTGCAAGAATTTGCTAGCATATCCTGCAGAAGCTACAATACTCCCCCTGGGACTGGATTTTGAAGATGCTTCTACAGGGAGCAGAAATGTTGAAATGTAAGACTGGGATTATTAAGAATTCATTTACTTAGGGCACTTCTTCAGAGCATGTGATTGAATACCCTGGCAAGACCATGGGTGGGACAAACTCACTGCTAGTGTGTCTCTTAGAAGCCTGGAGAAAGCAATGTGTTATGCTGTGGGAAGTGAAAATGCCAGAGTTGCCCTGACAGATGGTAGAGGAAGGAAGAAAAAGGCACAGGGAAGTGGGAATACTGGAATGAATATATAATGTGAGGCTGTAAAACTCACCGGAGAATTATGTTGTACAGGAGAACCTAAAGGCCCTCAGGAGGGGCACTAGCATCACTAAGTTCAATGATGGCACTCCCTTCTGCAGGCCAGAGTAGGAGACGTGATCACAGAGATTGGCTTGTTTGTAGCCAAGGGGGTGATGGGGGGGAATAGAGGCCAGAAAGCCTCTATTTTTTTAAATATGAGTTACTCCTGTGATTCTGAGGTATATCTAGGTTTGTAATTCTCCAGTATTCTTGGTATTCTTTGCATTATTAATAAAACAATATGATTCCCTTCTTGTTTCCTTAGGTCTGCTCATACATAAACAATTCTTATCCTCCTATAACAAAAGTATTGCTCATCATAGAAACTTAGGGAAAAGGGAGATCAAAAAGAAGATAGAGATAATTTTTGGCACCAAGTATAACACTAAAGTGAGCATTCTTGCCACTAAATCCTGTGCATTTTCATGATTATTTCTTTCAGATAAATTCCTAGAAGCAGAATAGCTGTGCATATTTTCAGGGCTCTTGGCACATCCTGCCAGATTGCCTCCAGAGTCTCAACAGATGACTCCCAATTTCAGGCTATTAACATTCCCATACCCCATTCCATTACCAGCATGAGTCATTATAATTTTGTACAATTCTGTCAGTTTAATAGGTAAAATTGTGTCTCACTTCATTTACATCACTTTTTTTATTTATGAGATTGAACTTTTGGGGTTTTATTTTCATGTTTGTTTGCTCTCTGCATTGCTTTTACAAATTCATGCATGGTATTTGCCAGTTTGGGGGAAATGTTACTTTATCTTTTGTATTTGCAATAGGACTTTAATAGGAGGGATTTTTAATTTCCTGATTCGCCATTTGGCTTTAATTCTCTTCACAGAATTTTCTGCTAAAGTTTGTTCCATCATGTATGACAGCTTTCTTTCCCCTACTACATTGACATGGCATTTAATCATATGTTTATATCTAATATGTGATATCTATCAAGAGTTTCTTTTTCACTGAGCTGACTCTGTGATAATATGATTTAAAATTATTTTGTAATAAAAGTACTTCTAATTTTTTACAGAATTTTCTTTTTATGTATTATTTATTTATTTCAAAATATTAAGGAGGTAAAGATATTTTTGTTACATGAATACCTTTTATAATGCTGAAGTCAGGACTTTTAGGCTGTCCATGAACAGAATAGTGTTAATTCTACCCAAAAAGTAAGTTTTTGTCTGTCACCCACCTCTCGCTCTATTTTTTTCAAAGATGTTTATTTTGCACTAATTTTATTTACATCTTAAGGCTTAAGAATTTGTGCAAGAACAGCTTAAGACCACTCAGTGGTTGTTCCCACCTACTCAGTGGCCTAAGGGGTGGGACCTGCAGACCAGGCTTCTGCAAGATGAGCCGCTCATTCTTCAGTGGGGTCCTGCTTAGTAGACATAGAAGGTGCCTGAAGCCTTCAGACCAGTCTGCAACTTTGGGCTGAGTAGCGGTGAACTTAGGAGCTGCAGCAGTCCATTCACCCTGAAATTACTCCTTGGATACAGCTTTCTCAGTGGCAGCCTGCTCTTCCTTTTCAATCCCTTCAGGATGTCTATAGAATTAGAGATCAGACATGATCTCCCATGGTGTTCATGGAAGATGGTGTCACGGGTGTGCAGAACTTCCCTGTCCAGCATCCCCATGTCCGACTCACTGAGTGAGCTCTCTTGTTGTTGCATGGGGTGGCAATGTTCACACAAGGCACAGGAGAATCTGTGTTACACAGGGCAATGGTAAGCAGGTAACATAAAATGCCAATGTGAGAAGCTTGTGGTTAGCCCAGGGATCAGTAACCACCAGAAGAGGTGGCTCCCAGAAAGCTGCTTGGATATGGTTAGTAAAAGTTCCCAGACTGAAGTGACCAGCAATAGTTGCTGCTCCAGTGGCAGCAGCAAACTTTAGCCCCGATCACTGGTCAGTATTCCTGGATGACGTGACACTGACATCAACAGGGTTTTCAATGGCAACAATGGCACAGCTGCCACCAGAAACTTCTCTCAGGTCCTATTCAGATTTATGATGTAGACATCATAAGGAATTTGAGGACATATTTCTCCTTCATTTGCAGGCGATCAAAGGATCTGCATACTGTGAAAGTTCTTTTTATTTATTTTTGTATTTTTTTTGTTTTAAAGAAAAATGAATGTCTCCTTTAAATGAAGACAGGGATCCAGTACAATGCCATATGGACCATTCTCTGAGTAGCTCAGAAAGCTTTTCATTTAATTTTCTTTTTTTTAATCTTGTTTTTTTTTTTTTTTTAATTAATATTAAATCATAGCTGTGTACATTAATGCGATCATGGGGCACAATACACGGGTTTCATAAACAGTATGACACATTTTCATCACACTAGTTAACATAGCCTTCCTGGCATTTTCTTAGTTATTCTGTTAAGACAATTATATTCTATGTCATTTCAAAAGTTTTGTTCATTTTTATGTGTCTACTTTAAACTGTAATATCTCAGTGAATATTTATTCAATTTAATCGAAATAAGCACCATTTGAATTAGTGCACTTTTGCCAATGTAACACAAATTGATTAATTCTGTCGGCATAAAAATTGGGTGCTTGGGATTCGATAAATTCAACGAAGGCCGTTTTTGCTAGGTCCTGATTGGCAAAGGTTCTACCGGTAAGAAAGTTATCGAAGTGCTTGAAAAGATGGTAGTCAGTTGGCGAGAGGTCTGGGGAGTATGGTGGGTGGGGCAGAACTTCGACGCTCAATTCCTT